>QFFD01000066.1:0-10632 GCA_003314615.1 Pholiota microspora
GTGGGACCAACAGACGGCGTCATACCTGGCACCGCAACGGAGGTTGTTTGGGATATCTACTCGTACCAAGTTCACAACCCGAACAAACCACTAGCCCAAGCGACGTACACTTTGAACATTTGGGACGACAGGGGTCCAGGAGCAGCAAGGAGGGCAGGATATCTGCAGCAGAATAGCGCGTTACAGTTTGCCTTGTACACACCTCAAGCGTATACTGCAATTGCATCAGGTCAGCGAAAGTATTCAACAATAAATAGAGAGTAAACTGATTTTGGATACGAAGGCTGGACTTGTGCAACATGCAATAGCGCCATGTCCTATGCCGCCCATCCTGCATTCGTCAGCCTTTTAATCACCTTCTTCATCGTCTTCTTCTCGGGCTTCCATCTCCTCCGAAACTCTGCGCGAGCGTCGTAGACCGCCGAGCTCACCAACCCGCCTATTCTAGATGCGGTGACTTTTTCAATCCCGGACAAAAATGGACATACCTGCATTTGACTATTTTGTTCCCTTTTTTTGGCTTCTCCATTGACGATGGCTCCATTCACGTCGCTCGTTTCTTTGATATCCTGGAATTCTCGGCGTTCTTTGTACTATCCATTAATATCGCCTACGTCTTGCTTCCACTCACACTACCAGGTTACTTGTCGTAACATAGACTACATGATAATAGAACTACATAACACGGACACAACCTATTCCCTGACCCTTCGCCACTTTTCATGACGTCGAGACAGTCTCTGACTCAACGGGTAGGCCTCAACGGGTAGGCCTTATTCGATGCTGTTTTACCTGATCTATTCAATTAACAATTATCCTCATCACAGACGACATGCTTCCATCAAGAAAATGCAATGCAAGACATCTACATCAAAGAGACTTTCATTTTTGAGACGACGATATGTTTATATTGTCTCTTCCATGAGTCATATTGGCTCATGCTAAAGGCTATCCTGTCACTAATAATTGTATTTTTCACGACATAGGACAAATCTTGAAGTGCAACGATCCTAGTTCCGAGGATATGACTCTCACAAACGTAGAAGACAATACTATCCAGTACGGGTGAATAGTCCTTCCAGTCTTTCTCACCATCACTGACTCCTGCCTACCTTCAGCACATCTTGATACATCGGTCCGGCAACCTGTTCTCTCGATCATCGCGGCCTGCCAGAACGTAAATCATAGCGAGCCTTCCCGCTTCTTATCTTGATCTGTGACTTCTATCTATCGCTCTGGACAAACTACCGAAAAATAAGTCAAACTCACTAAGGTTCGCCCCTGCGATTTCCGCCGAAACACCCGTCCCGCGTTGTGATTAGATTAATTCCTATAATCAACCACAAAGATTCCATATCCCATTCCTTATGAAAACGAGCAATTGGTCGGCGCTAGTGCTACATAGCGAGCTTGAAATCGCTACACGAAACTGTAAGTCTGTTTCGTTGAAGACATTCTCCTGACATGCTCACGCGTTCCCAGTACCTTTCGTCAGTGAAAGGTCCGGGGATTTCCATGTTTCACGGATTCCAACCATGCGCTAGGCGTGAAGAAGCCAGTGAGAACCTTCGAAGTCGGTATCTTACGGGTTCGCGATTTGGTCAAGGTGCACAGCTGACTACCTGAGTCAACTTTTAGCGTTAGTAAACGCCTCCTCGTTGCAAGATATATTTATATCTGCCTATGGGTGGCTGAATAGATAATCTCAGCGAGTGCTGATTAAAATATCGTTGGGGTGGACATCACCACCGATAGCTTCGGCTTCAGTGCTTGAAAGTTTCTTCCTCACTCCGCCATCCTTTGCAATCCGTCGAGAACGGAAAGATCTTTCGAGCCTCGCATACGAGGAGTATAAATTAACGGAGCCATCGATGCTATCTGCGAATACCTTTTCCTCCCAAGCTTCGGCTCAGCTCAACCTGAACACCCTTCAAAAGATTCAGAAAGATTTCACCATCACTCAGAGATGGAGTTGAGCTTGCAGTACGTTTTCCTTCTACCACTTCGAAATTGTTCTAAGATATCGATCTAGATTTGGCCCGATATTACTTGGTGTACTTCTCAGCATGATCATGCATGGGGTAAGCTCTTCCGCGTCTCTTTGAGTTGTGTCGATCCTCCTAATCCCACAATATGTCAGGTTTTGCTCTCCCAAGTATGAAATGTCATCGCAGAGCATAGCTGGGCACGCTGACGATTCTTCAGATATATTCCTATTATCTGCTCTACAGAAGGTATGACGACAATCCTCGCTGCCTGAGAATCTGAATGTGTTACTGATCAGATCTCATCATACAGCACCGACCCAAAACTCAACAAACATATGGTAACAAGTTCCTTATATTCGTTTGCATCTAGACTGATGCTTTGCACCACAGGTCATCTACATCCTGATCGTAGAATCGCTGCACACAGCATTCTCGATATACATGATTTATGAGCCATTGATCCTTCGATTTGGTATGTAATCCCCCATGGGCCAGGGTGCCAGACACAACGTGTTTTTAATATCGTTCGCCGAAACAGGTGATCCACATGCTCTGGTTCAGTACCCTCTCGGTGCGTTGATTTCTTTCTCACAGCATCGATGAAATGTGTACTCATCAAAGTGCTTTATTTCGTAGCGCTAGCTCCACGTAAGTTTCGTTGTATGATACGCCGTGATGCGGGGTGCTTATAATTACAACTACGTAGTGGTATCCTTAATGGTGCGTACCGTGAATTTCTCATTCTCTCAATTTCCATTGATGACGAGAATATATCAGGCAGCTGTATCTTTGCCGATCCAAATTTTCGTAGCTTGGCGAATAATTCGTCTGCAAAATTCTTTCTGGGTTGGCGGTATTATCAGCATATTCGGCGCGGTATCATTTGGTTAGTCTATTCTCTTCCATCGAACTATTATCTAGATCTCACACCTGCCTCGGTATTTCAATAGCTGGGGCCGTACTATCTGCAGTGCAAATTAAACAGTCTGCAAACTTCTCGGAACGCCGTTCCCTCACGTTTTCTGCTATTCTGTGGCTGGCTCCCGGAGCTCTTGCCGATATCGCCATCGCAGCCACGTTGTCCTGGAGTTTGGTAAGAAATACACTTTACCTACTTATAGATGCTGACCTTTGTTCCGCTTTTGCAGTACAAGAGGAAGACCGGATTACCGTCTACAGACGCTGTGATCAGTCGAATAATTCGACGTGAGTTTCCATCCCCAAATACATTCCCTACTTTCAGATGTTAACTTTCCGAGGATTCAGTGACTATTCAGACCGGCTTGATGACGTGAGTAGAATAGAGTTCCGGGTTTCACACCTTCATTGAAACATTTCTCCAGGTCTATCGCAGCGGTTTTGAACTTATTCACTCTAGTTGCCCTACCGGTAGGTTTCTTATCTTCTCCGACGGCGTTCCATCTAAACAGCATCTCAACGTAGACTGGAAACTCCATGTATGCTCACTCATATTGATCGGACATCCTTCACAAGTTCATCGTTCATTTTGACACCGCAGAAACTTTATCTTCAATATCATGCTCATGAAGATCTACGGCAACTTCTTGTTGGCCACACTGAACGTAGGTCTCCCAAACTCTTGTCTTACACTGTCTCATGATATATGTGAAGGCACGAGCGTCGTGGACCAGCGATCTCCAACATATCAACGGAAGCCTTCTCTTCGACAATGTGCTACCGCCTTCTAAAGTAAGACCTAGCTCGACTTGATATCATTGAATTATACGATTTATCTTGTTTTTATCTAGCCCTTAAGCTTCATGAGAGCAGAACCCCTCAGCTTCGTGAAAGCAGTATCCACAACACCCAACACTCCATCGTCAGAAAGTGAATCACCAAGAAGCCAGACCACCCAAACCAGTCGTCGGTCATCCTCCTCAATTGAAATGACAGAACAATACTGCAGCGATCTTACATTGGCGGTTTAACGGACACGTAGGTATAGGTATAGGTATATGTATATGTAGCATCAGCATCACATTGTGGGTCATTTACCATGATTTCCTGACACGGTCCATCAGGAAATACGGCTGTACTGGAATTGAGCGCTTGCGAAGCCGCTCAGCATTCAGGAACATGACCACAAAACAGTTGTTAGTTTGGATGGGATGGTGCTAGAGAAGATGTATCTTTCTCTTCCCTGCCATCTAGCCATGATGTGCACATTGCGCATCGCTTTGCCTGTAGCAACATTCGTATTGAAGAATATAAAGGTGTTATTACTTAACACATACCTTTTCTGAGATTTCTTTTCTACAATAAGGGCACTTTACGGTGTGCTTGATGATGGATTCGTGGCTAAAATATCCATATATATTCGCTAGGAGATATAAGGTTAAACCGATGCCGATAAAGTTGACAAATTGGTCAACGAAAGCTCTGTTTTCATGTTTCAACATCAAGACTCTGGGAATGAAAACGATAGCGCACCCGTAGGTCAGTATGACTGCGCCATCGTCGACAGCTTGAGTTCGGGTATTGTAACCTCCAGAGTCGTAAAAGTGAGGGCCTTTCCGTAAAATCAAGAATTTTTCCTCCATGTTTCGAGACATGAAAGGTAGGAGCGAGATAGGCGGTAAGATGATGTCAGAGACCAGAGAATTGACTACAGCGGTGAATGCTGTGGCAATTCTGAGCAAGATTTAGTTACACTGGGCTAATTCCAAGCTTTAGATAGACTATGTACACACATCAAACCAACAGCGACCTCGAGTACATTGTCCCGAAGAGCGAATGAGGTGAAGCCAGACCACGCAGATTTGACCTTGCTTCTGACATTAGACTCCGAGTCGCGTAAGAGGGCTCTTTGGGTCCCATCTGAAGGCCAGATACTTCGGTTATTGGCCATTTCAATCCTTTTCCTTGTGTTGAATGCGTATGTATGTAGATGATCGGGAGATAGAGACGCTCATGTCATTGTCATGAAGTCAACATAAAGTCATGACTCTGATCTAATCAGATAAGTAATGATATATTATATGATATACCAACCAATTGGTTAGAACAGAATTTTATAATTACTCACGAAATTCCCATCCCACGTCTTCCCATCTTACTTCAGTCCGAGATGTTTATATTCACAGTTCTTCCACGGCATATACAGCTCTTGCTGGGTGGTCAACCAACAATTTTCCTTCATCGACTGCGACGTCTTTGTTAAAAACACGCTATTATACGACTACAAACTGTGCAGCGCTTTAGCTGTCTAGCATGGCTGCAGTGGCCAGCAGTGACACACAAATATACGCATCAAATGGAGCGTCAGACACGACTGAATTGGATATCGTGTCCTACGTGGTAGTCGGAATACTTGGGGTGCGCTTTTCTATCTGAATCCAGGTAGGAAGCCCTAGTAGATGCTGATGTAGGCAACGAATAGGCACTCATATGGGACGTATACAGTAACCTCCGCGCGGACTACGAACTGCTGAAAAAGGTTCCCGTTGGAGCACCAACTCTGGTGTACTTTCTTTCAAGGTTCGAAACTAGTTCAAAATTGAAACTATACATCCATAACGCTGCAATATTGACTTCGTCCATCGTATAGAATCGCTATCCTATCGTGTTTTGCTGTGATGACCAGATTCAGTAGTTTGTTGTTTCCATTCTATTCATTCAAACTATTTCTAACACTTGACGACGTAGCTACCGCCAATGTTGATTGCGCCGGCCTATTGCGAGCCACACATTGGCTTTTCTCCTCCGGGCTGTCCCTCACAACTCTTCTATTCGTCTTTCGCGTACGCGCGGTCTACAACAACAACAAATGGGCGGCGAACTTCTTTTCTCTGATGTGGCTAGGCGTCGTTGCAGCGTCTATCGTTGAAACGCAAGAAGGAATCCTCGGAGTACGTCAAGAACCTTCTGGACGGTGTATCACTGTGCGCGATATAACACCTTTCATAACTGCAACCACCATAGTCCCAATGGCCAACGATATTATCATATTCCTCGCCATTACATGGAAGTTGGTGCAGACTTCTAATCAAGAAGACCTCTCGCCCAGAAAAGGACTGGTCATCGCAATCTTCGGAAGACGCTTACCCTCGTTTTCGAAGACATTACTTCGAGATGGCCAAGCTTACTTTCTGTGAGTCCAAACTTTTACCCTGGTTTGAATCAGACATGAAACTGCCGGAGATCTCGGACGTGCTCATTTTCCTTTTCGTAGAACTACCGTTCTGGTATCTATTGTCACGATAGGTATATTCTGCTTTGCATCACGCACCATCGAAGGCTACAGCGCAATCCTTGCTTTTACGAATGTGGGGATAATGCATCTGATGGCGTCCAAGATATACCGCAAGACGCGGCTCAGCTCAACTGCTCATGACCACATCAGCGACACTGAATCTATAGGACCAATGGAATTCCACGTGAACTCGATTTCGCTCCGCAATGCCGCAGCTCACAATGTGAAGGTCGATTCGCCCTCCCCTTTCCCGCTGGATCGCTCAGGGTGCAGTACAGAAAGCGTGGTGCATTCGGAGCGGCAAAGTATCGGTGTCGTTGGCGATGATTAAAGCGACAGCTTGATACACTCGCCAAGTCTCCGTCAATGTCCTTGACGACCAGAACGGCCTATGATTGATGAACCAGGGGTATCAGCATCGAGCTACAGGAAGATGATGTCGCTGAAGAGATGGTGTTGGTTTATTTAGGTGTGCTACATTTTAGTCCCCTTCAAGTTCGCTCGCTCACACTTTGCTCCTGTTAGTTAATGTTGTTCAAACGGTTTTTACTCCACGCCTTCTGCGAAGTATTTACTAATATACGGTAATCAAGGTCTGCTTTTGTACTTCCTTATGCTTGCCCCATCATTGTCGATGATCATCGACCATCTATGTTTCAGGATTGCCTTGAAAGTTCATAAATCTGTCGGTATGTTCGCAGTCAACGAGTTCCTTCCTTCTTCTGTCCCCCTTTATGCCTGTGCTTCTGACCAGTACACACTCAAGCAACTCGTATGAAGAATTCAGAGTCGGAGAGACGGCCACACTGTTGGCTTCAGAACTCACTCTATCATATGCAGCAGTAGGAATGCTTGGAGTACTTTTGCAAATCCAATCCTCTAAGTAACATTATCACTAATATTGCTACCTCCACGAATGTTAGGCTATCGCATGGGACACTTTCAGCAATATTATGACAGGTTGCCGGCTCTTCCACAAGAGACCCATAGGACTACCGACTGTCGTGTACTTCCTCTCCAGGTAATTAAGTCATAGATGAACCAAGCACGAACTCATAACATCTTACATTTCTGTCTCATATCTAGAATTGCTATGTTGTCAGCTTTCTCAGGAATAGTAGACGCTTATAGTAAGTTTATTGTTATGTTCTGCTCTAAAATAGGTTCTTTATGACTGTCAACGCTTCCAGCCGCCTTCAATGTCGATTGTAACGTTCTTCTGCATGTTTCGAAGTGGGCTTTTGCATTTGGATTATCCTCAACAGCCCCAGAGCCATTGATCCTCGTAACAACATTGGTCCCGATGGTCAACGACATTCTTATATTCTGTGCTATCACGTTCAAGCTGGTGCGCAACATTGTTCACGAGGGGCTCACCACCAAAAAGCGCTTCGTGCTTTCCTGGTCCGGGTGCTTCCTTCCCTCTTTTTCTCGAACGTTATTGAGAGATGGTCAAGCGTATTTCTTGTGAGTATACGATAGATAAAAGCAGGTCGGAAATAAATTCTGATCATTGTTCAACAGGGTCACAATTCTAGTATCGAGTGTAGCGATCGGATTTTTCTGCTTCGCTCCTCACTCCGAATTCAGTATACTTTTCGTTTTCATCAATGCAGGCGTTGCGCACCTCATGGCGTGCAAGATATACCGCAAGACAAGACTTCTTGATGTTCATGAATATACCAGCGAAAATGTATCCTCTATGGGTCCAATGGAATTTCGCGTGAATTCCACAACGCTGTCCGGACAACAGAGCGTCATGGCAATCGGCGATGCAGAAGTCGATGTCAGTGAGGAGAAAGTTATGTGATTGATGAGAAGGCGTGCAGAATGTATATTGATGTGTGTGTATGTACTGAGGTAGTAGATTTATATGTCAGCAAAAAAAAAATGTCTCGCTATCCGCAACAGACGCCAGGAAAAGCGCTGATAATGGAACCGTAACAGCAAGAGAAACAGCAATGTCACAAAGAGATCATAGAAGATAGATCCGATCGTAGAACGGAGGGTACATAACAATAACAAAACGAGTGCATAACCTGTAATGCATAGAGTAGAGTACACACATACCGTGCTCGGACCATCCAGGCAAGCAGATCGTGTTAGTTGACAAGTAATTTGAAACTGGGGTTGATTTTTTCTTTGGTATAGCGCAAGTTATAGAGTATATGGGAATTGAGGTGGCGTATGGTGAGCAATATATCCAGATCGCTGATGGATAGAATAAATGAAGGACGCTTGTGCCCGATTGAGAGACCAAGCGTCGATCTTTGGTTATTGCTAAAGCTGGCTTTTCGAGCGCCCGGCGCCCGATCGGTGTACTACGGTGGATGTATCACGGCTGGAGGATGTGCGGGTAGGTGACGCAAAAAAAACAAGTTCGGAGGTGTCGCAAATCGAGGGTGGAAAAGAAACAAGCAAAGAAAAGAAAAATTAAGAAACAAGGGAATGTAAGGTGTCCGTGACACGATGGAAACAGCAATATATCGGCACAACAGAATGGAAGGCCCAAGTACAGAAGATAAATTTGAGGCGTCCACACGAACACAATTGACGAATCCGGAAGACATCCATTATGCAGAAGTGGCCAGGTGGCCAATTAGAGAAAGAAATCCTCGCCGGCATTCTTGAACTCTTGCTCGAGAGTTTGAGCAGGCGCTTTGGTTTTCTTCGCCACTTTTGTCTTGACTTTCTTGCCCGTATTCGCCGCCTTGCCAAAATCCAACCTCTTTGGACGGATTTCTGGACCGGGGAGTTCGTCGCCACTGAATGAAGGAGACCTAGCACGCGTATTTGCGGCGGCCTTCTTGTTACGGAGGCTCCGCCTAGCATTGGGGAAGAGAAGCTTAGGTGTGCAGTGGATTGGAGGCGAGTATTCGGGATGTTCGACAGGGAGTAGAGTCTCAGGCGGAGGTGAGTATGGCCTATTCTCTGCGTGATTGTACAATGGGTTCTGATACGCACGTCGGATGCCACGGCTAAGATAAAATACAAGGGATTATGAGATTCTGGTTTCAGACTAGTGACAAGTATAGGAGTTGCTTACAAAACGTATGTCAACGTTGGCTTTTCACCTCGTTTGGGTGTACGTGGGGCAGGATCGGCACTGGTGGAAGTCTCGTCGTCGTCTACTATAGCTTTCTGCGGTGTGACCAGAAATGGGTTCTCGGGTGAATCCCGCAACAACGCGGCAGCGCGTCTGGTGGCAGAACGCGTACGAGGAGTACACGGGGGCGAAGCAATGGTCTCTGAGACAATGTGTGGCTTTATCAACGCGACGGCCGCAGATCTACGGTGGGAAGGAGGCGGAGAGACGGGCGCTAGCTCAGCTAATGCTTGTTGCTGCTGGACTTGCATACGTCGATAAAGCAAGGGGATCTTCTGCGATTTCGACGCGGCGGGGGCGGCTTCAGCTGTAGAGACAGTCTTGGACGATCCCGCAGTAGACGCCTCGATTGTCTTCTCCGAGGCTGGGCCACCTAGCCAGAAAGCCTCCTCGTCCTTCGCGGCCTGGCTTGTCCTCCGCTTCTTGTTCTTGTGGATGTCCTGAACCTCATCGTCTGTAGACAGTGCCGCGTTGTCATCGCTGTCACTATCACATGAACCTCTCGATTGCCCGCGAGAGTGCTTCCTGTGGGTTCGGGGAGGGGTGGGTAAAGATGCGAGCGAAGCCGTCGATGCTGAGCGCTTCAACGGCCTGCGAGCGGGAGGTAGCGCTACTGGAGAAGAATCGAGCATCTGGAAAGAAAGGTTCGGTGGTAATTGAAGAAAAGTGAGAAGAGTAGGGTAGCGCAAGATTCGAAACCACAAATGAAAGCGTCCGTCTGTCAGACGGCCCAAGCGCCACGAACAATGGCCTCCAACATTCAACAAACAAAAACAACACGTTATAAAAGCTCCGAAAGGTTTGGCCCTTGGGAAACTTAGGGGAAATTGTCAAGAAAGGTTCGTTGCGAATAAAATCGGTCTGTCCAAGGGTAAAAGCGCGACTGAATACTAAAGCGTATAGAATGGAAATTGAGCTCGAGAGACTTGTGCGTTGTACGTTGGTTCTACGTTGAGCCTAGCGTGATTTGCAGTCTTCGTACGCAGGAAAACACAACCTGGATAAAATTTAATCAGAGTTGGGGGTACCTACATCAGAAGACATATATACGTTAAGACAAGAAACTTCGTTAGTGACCGGATTTCGAGTTTCGAGCGAAGCGCCATATTTAAGGGCCAAAAACAGAACGCCGTGAGTAATACCTTTTCAAAGAGCTAGAACTAACGTTCGCTCTTCTTTGTCAAACTTTGAACATTTAGTCTGATCAATGTGGCTAGCATGTGTCAGAGGAACAGAACACCGACAACGCGCCAATTGACGACGCACGAAACAAGAATAGTGCGAGCTTTTGATTAGTTTCGAACTTTTGAAGGAGTTCAGCCTCA
>QFFD01000068.1:0-16648 GCA_003314615.1 Pholiota microspora
GGCATGGACGGGGGGGAGGGGCGGCGGTGGGGGGCTGCAAAGGAAGCAAAAGCCCCGTTTCTAGCCCGCGCCCCCATCAAATATACCGGTGGGACCGTGTCCTTCTCGTTTCGGCAGATGGTGTAATTGTCAGCGGGGGTTTTTTTTTAGTTAGTTAGTTATTTATTTATTTATTTATTTATTTCTTTTATTATCCACTGATTAGATAAATAAACAAATTTCTTTCCAGCGTAGATTCAATTTGAGATGGATGAGTTATTTTGGGGAGGGCTGGGTCTTCTGCGTTATCGCATCAAGTGCTGTCGTGTCGTGTCTGTCAGGCACAGATGGGTTAGGGGAGATACCCTTACATAGAAGGGGGATGGGGATTCACGCCCGCGCATCCCCGGCTGGGCTTGGGCTTGGGCTTTGGCTTTGGCTTTGGCTTTAGCTTTTTGTTGTTGTTTTTGTTTTGGCTCGACTGTTCCCAGTTCGGGGTTGGTGTCCTCCCCCGAGTGTCTCCCTTTCGCTTGTCCCTCGCCTCCTAGCAGCTATGGACACGGACACGGACGCGGACACGGACGCGGACACGTCACCGCCTCCACTCCCGCGCCAGCCAGCACCCGCACCAGCGCCAGCGCCAATGGGTCAGCGCGCTTAGATCAGCTTGGGAAGAGTATGCGCACCACCGCCTACACCCGCGCCCGATCTCCCAACACCAACACCAACACCAACACCAACACCAGCACCAACACCAACACCTCTCCTCCCGCACCCGTACCCCCACCCGCACCGCTGCCAGGCTCTATCTATCGTCATCGACACTGCACCCCCGTCTCCGGGACAGCGCGCCTACTTATTTACGCGGGGTATATACTGTCCCCGCTCTGGCTCTGCCTTTATTTCCCTTCTCTGCATCCTCTCATTAAGTCACGGGCGTGGGCGTGGGCGTGGGCTGTTCATCGGAGGAAAGGGAAGAGAGGGGGAGAGGGGGAGAGGAGGGGGGGGGGTAAGTCGACGTGTGTAGATGGAGGGCATCATTGACGGGGTAAGTACTGAACACGCTCGCTACAGACACAGACACAGACAGATACAGATACAGAGAGATGTATACTAATAGACATAGACGGACGTGACTATGCGTACGCGATAACGAGACATAAGTATCTAGACGGACGTGGATATAGATAGCGAAACCAGCTCCAGCCCGGGCGATCCCGCCCAAAATACCGCACCACAGGCCGTCAGCGTCCCCATCCCCATCCCCGTCCCGACTCCGCGTCCAAACACCCCAAAGCCCCTGAAGCCCCCCAGCCCAAATCCGAGTCAGCCCTTCCCAAACCAAAGGCACCAAACCACCAAACCACCAAACCACCAAACCACCAAAGGCCAAAGCACCAAAGCACCAAAGGGTAGATAAAAGGCTGCCTACCCCTACCACCTCCGAGTCTATGTAAAGACGGATATATCGTCACCACCACCACTACCCCTAGATGCCTCCATCTCTGAATGCAGCGGTGTCTCCCTGCCTTCCTACCTCGATATCCCTCCCCCGATGCCTCGATGCCTCGATGCCCCGATATCTCTATGCCTCGATGCCTCGATGCGCGGATGAAGCTGCGATGTGCGAAGGTGCGAAGGTGCGATGTGCGAAGTAAGAAGTAAGAAGTAAGAAGTAAGAAGCGTTTCGTTTCGTTTCGTTTCGTTTCGTTTCGTTTCGTTTCGTTTCGTTTCGTTTCGTTTCGTTTCGTTGAGTCAGACTCAGAGTCAAAGCCAGAGCCAGAGTCAGAGCCAGAGTTTAGCGTACGTAAGCTTTCGTACATCGTACATCATACATCGTGGATCGTGGATCGTATATCAGGGAAGAAGGCGGGGAAAGGGAGTTGGCAAGTTCGGGGGGGAATNNNGGGGTCATGCAGCTTCTTTGGCGCTCGCAGACACATCAGACTTGACAGCCTTTTTGTTTTTTTTCTTTTTTATTGCATTTTTGCGTTTCTTTTATGCAGCAGTTTCTACCACAAAAAATAAGAATAAGAACAAGAATAAGAACAAGAATAAGAACAAGTAAGTGTCGTATTCCGTAGGGGGGGACTCGGAGGCGCATCCCGCAGCGGCCCTTGAGGGTGAGTTCTGAAGTTTCAGTTTCAGATATACAAACGTATGTAGGATTTGGGATCAAGGTACACGAGATGTATATATATATATATGTGTGTGTGAGGTACGCAGCCGAATACAAGTCGCTGACGCCCAAAAGAGGCGGAACAACGCTCAATATTTCATATTTCATTTATAAATGAGAATGAGAATGAGAACGAGAATGAGCGACGAAAAAGGTCACCTCACCACAGAGTTACATAATTGGGCAGAGACCTCGAAGGTAGATATGGCCATGGCGAGTTGAGATCGGACGTGGAATAGACACTGGCCCTGCCTGTTATGGATTGTTTCAATTTCGAAGAGCGAAGAGGCGACGAGGCGACGAAGGGAAGAGGCGGAGGGGGCGGGTTCTGTCCAATTTACTTGTGGGAAGAAGGAGGAAGAAGCATTTGAACGCCACGACTCGGACATGCTTCAGCACTTGAGCTTGAGCTTGATCACCACACCACACATACAGACACGACTTATTGGATATGACAGATACCGTAGCAACGAACGACCCTGTCCTCGTCCTCGTCCCTTGTTCTCCCTCCCACCTCATCCAGCCCCGTCCTTGTCTAGTCCAGTAGATACGAACCCAAACGTCGGACTAAGTATATCTCCATCATCTACTCACTCGCATATGATATGCGTGGATATCGACATCATACTCCGACTGAATCACCACTTCAACTAAATCGCGAGGTGGTGACGACCGTCGTCCCGAGTCGAGGGTATGGGTATGTATGATCTGTAATCCTTGATTTCCGCACATATGTATGGTCTCGGTATTCTCATGTCGACGCAGTACGCGAATGATCTGGGCGAGAATAAGACAAGAACGCTAATGCTGACGAGGAGAAAGCTGACGACGAGGGACGAAACGTAGAGACGAGAATAATGACGACAAGAAGCACCGCTCGTATTCCTTCCGGCGGCGGCGGTGGTGGTGGCACTGCTGTGTAGCCCATCCCACCCCCTCCACACACACTGATAATCGGCGCTGACGACCGGGGCTCCCCCTCCACCCATTCCATACATACTTAGGTAAAAAAACTTCGCATTCACCCAAGCCAGCTCCCACACTCCCAGAACTCCAAAAAAAACAAAAAACTCCATACTCCAAACTGATTTCGAACTTGACCGATCTCTCTCCAATCTCCAAGAATGATCCGGCGTCAACCGTTGACATGGATGTCCCCCGGACCCCTGCCCACTAGTATGTAAGTATGTATGTATAGTCCGAGTCGACCGTGCTGTGGAATCTGGATACTCCTCCCGCGCGTCTTCCCTCCGAGTCCGGATTGGTCGGTGCGGTGCGGTGCGGTGCGGTGCTCATAGACTGGTCGGGAGGTCGGGGGGCGAATAGAGCTCTCCCAAGTCTAAGCATACTTAATTGATTCCGAGGTCGTTTTGGCTCCTCTTGATTCAGATAAGTAACGGCATGTACGCGCGCCTATCGTAACTCCCAGAGTTGTATTGAGTGAACTTGAGTCTGTCCGCTTTCTAGACCTGTACATATCGATCACCGCACCGTCCCAGTAACCCGCAAACAGTAAGTAAGTACATAGCTAACTGCAGATATCCATGCCATCACCCCCCTGGCCCATTGAACAAACCGCATCACGCATCACGCATCAAAACCAAATGATCTCATATCCAAGTTCCAATTCATATCAGTGAATGTCATTGCCATTGTCATTGTCAAGCGTTGACGTATCTACCTATCACTTACAGTTACCGTTACCGTTTCCCCTACATATGTATGTGCACTTAGTTTACAGTTAGTTATGCTCGTGATTGGGTCGCTGTCAGAGGAGGGGATCGTCGCGGCTGCTGTGCGACGCGGATGCCTCGCTATGCCTCGCTAACTTCTAAGTATGATTTATAGGATGTCGGTCATGGGGGGAAGGGGCGGCCCCGGGTACGCGCTCCCCTACGCATCCTGTTCCGGTGGCGCGCACGAGAGGGTCAGATAGCATATTCGAGAGTTAGCATTGTCAAAGGAAAGAAAAGGGTAGGTTGAAGCAAGGTAAATCTGACTTGTTCGCCATCTAAATCGGGCACGAAGACAGGGGCCGAAGCAACGGGCGCTTATTCCATTGCCTCCGAAATCGCTCGCTCACGACCTTTCTACCCCGACCTGTACTCCTCCCCTGTCTAGACAATGGTCAGGAGGTACACTCAAATTCGGAACTCGCAAGATGGATAAGCTAAAGCAACTTCTAGTGCAGAGTCAACATGAACAGGAAAGGGTATTTGACACCCCAGTCGGCGTCGGGCATCCTTCCTACTCTACTTACGTCGGTGTGATCCCAGTAAAGTCAGCACTGCTGACGTTGGAGGGTTAACTACCAGCAGGGTAATATAACAGCAAACCGCCGATACTGCTCGGAATGACGCTGTCAGCCCGTGAAAGGTTACTTGGTATAGCGTCGCAGACACGCCCGATTCAGATGTCCCGCCGTCAGGTTAATTTCTCCGTGTCCGCGTTCGTGTCTTCTGTACGACTTTAACGTTCATATCGTGGACGCAAAAGGCATATACGAGTCCCCCAATCCATTGTGTAGATGGTGCAAAGATCATGGGATGCGGGTTGTGGGTAGGATAGATCGCAGTTGTCCGAGATAACGCGACAGGCTGTAGACGCGATAAGATAAGTTGTAAATACACTCCCACTCCCACTACTTGTCGTCATAGTTCTGCGTCACAGAATGCCACTGTCAGCGCCGATGCCTGTGTACTTTTTCTTGAACAACATCAATATCTCGAAGGCGTCGATGAGTTTCTCTGATTCCATATGACTAACGCTAGGTAGCGCGTTCATGCCGTGGACGTAGCTCTGCTGAATTCTTCATAGCTTACGCCCTTTACGCTGGGCTCTTGACTGTGCTATGATGCGTACTGCGGCGCGCACCGTAGATACTCGCGCGGCTTTGGCGTTGTTCCTTTCGTTTATTTCCAACAGCAGGAGTATAAATCGTGCCCAGACACCGATCATACGACCCATTCAACGTACGTTCGCTGCGGACTCCGACGTGGCCCTCGGCATCCCAAGTTCCAGTATATCCGCACAAAATAATGTCTAACCTTACATGCCTTTCCAAGCAGATTTCTCTTGCCACGATTCAGCCAACCGCAGTAATTACCCTCTCTTGTCTGGCTGTAGGCAATACCGAGGCCGGTTTCAGACTCTAGGGTGGTTTCATGTCTGATAATTACAGAAAGCGAGGAAATTAATTACTTATCACGGCCTAGTAGATCTTGCGGTGTTGTCGTTCATGTGTCTCTGAGTTCGCGAGCTTCGATGGCCCTACGCGTGGGCGTGAGCGTGCGTGAGGTGCGTGAGAATATTGAGCGCGCGTGCGTAGTTGCGTGCACGGCCGTTGACTTGTATTTCTTACCTCGCCCCGTTCTCTTCAGTTCCCGCTATGAAAGTAACATGGTCGACTTAATATTTCTACCCCAGGTACACGCGCGTATATGTGCGCGCGTGCGTGTGACGCGTTTCATTACTTAATTCAAAGCGCGCATCAACTGTGGCCAGCGAGCCGCCTACGCTATTCTTTACCCCGCCCCGCACACGCCTCATTTCGATTTCCCATTTCACCGTCTACTTCAACGTCATTTAGTGTTCGTACACAACTAGCTCTTAGCATGCCATAATTCTTCCCCTTTGCCCTCGTTCTTCCTTTCTTATTTCATCGCTCATTGTGTAAGCAACGCAAAGGTGCGCGGGTGCAATCTCCAGGTTCACAAGATGAGTGGTGGTGGTAATACTTACATATAGAGTAAGTCTTGAGTAAGAAAAGGTACTGATATAGCAAGTCTGTCGGCAGGATAAATGATTTTCCTACGTTTACCTGATTTATTTATGTTCTTCCCTGTTCTGTCTACGCCACTCATGTGTTCTGGGTCGTAGTTGATGAGGCTGATGTATCATCTTATCGTGTCATTCATCCTCTGTTGGTAGGAGAACATTATAACGACCAGAAATACAGCTGTGGGAGGTATTCGATACGTGTTCTGAATGGAAGGGGATAAAGAAGGCTGCAGAAGACCGAGGATTAAGAACGAGCGAAGACGAAGAACAACAATGACCTGACTAGGAAAACGTAGTCTAGATACTAAAGGAAACTCAGCCTCAGCGCACTTTCGATTCTAGCTTGCAGGTAAATATGGCCTGCTAACCTACTTCATCTTTGAGTTTGCTCATAATGGTAAACAGTCTACCCCGTTGAATACACAAAGCGCTGCGCACATTGCACCACCACGTCGATTATCGCAGCCGTTTCACCAACGTACGGCGCTCAAATAATCCCCAACTGTGCGTCCTCCGTAAGCCGGGAAGCCATAGGCCTTTCCCCTTCCCTCCTAAAGGGGGGAAACTTAGGCTTGACCACATCCCCATTCTAGCATACTCCCCAATAATGTATATAGAGTTTGAATGATTTATATCGCGCGTAAACTTTCTCGATAGCCCCCTTGGTATATGTCTGTCTTCCCTCGAGAGTTTTCGTACATGTATGCTACCACCGACTTGCTAGTAAATATGACAGACCAGACTGCAGACAATATATTGACTCCCCGAGCCAAGAGTACACCGAGCAGTATGCTATGTCGAGAGTAGACCCGTTGAGTTATAATATGTTGGGAAATTTCAGGCATGGATACTTTTGCGTCTCTGCACAAATCATCTTTTTGGGAGAAATGTAATTTCCTGCTCTGTATGTAGTACAGCCCGTTGAGGTCACCCGATACTCCTTCTCTCACAAGCTCGACCCAAAGCCCGAATAACAAGACAACCATGTATTTCTGAGATTCTGATCCATTATGGTAGGATCATTAGTACACTTGTCGAACTCAAGCTTGCAGAACTACTGTACCTCCGTCATCTCGTGATGATTTCAATACGTCTTCGAAATCCAGATTTATGCACTGTAGCCAAGCTACTTACGATGTAATTAAAAAATTGACCTCGAAGGACGGATATAGATACAGATACCTGATAATTCGCAACGTACCTGCGCTCGCCACGTCTACGCATACCGGATCTATGAGTTCTTCCACTCGAGTTTGAAGGTGATCGTGTATTCGCATCCGGCGCCGGAATATCCGTTATAATTGTCAAGCGTCAGAATATACATGGCTACAATACACAGTAAAAATAACCTGTTCACCCCAGAGTCCGCGAACATGGAAGCGAATGTCTATCGTTTACTTTGGGACACTTGCAAGATTTACCGCCCATGCGACGTCCATATATTATCAGATATTGTATATGCATAAGATCTTTGTACAATCGGCTGTTGTTGGAATCGACTATAAAGGGACAATCATGAGTAGATTTGTCACACCAGTGGCACGGAAGAATAGGATCAAACCCTATCACGTCATGAGATAACTAGCTCTCCTTTTGTTAGAAACCTACCACGACTTGGGGATATCCTCGTCAGCGGGGTCTATCAAAATCGATGTCGCTCTCTAAGTCTAATGCAGCCAGCGAAAGGGAAAGGTCATTCGCCTCATGCCACGCCATTTCAACTCACAAAACTCAAAGGGTATGTGTTTCCTGTAATTTCACTCTGATTACTTCTGACCAGAGGCCAGCCGCTGCCCCATTGTGGAGCATGTTTCGCCGGCATGTTATGTAAATGCATTCATTGAATTCATACCTTTAAACATGTATCCTATTCCCATACAGAATCCCGATGCTCCGAGTGCCAGCAACTTCACACTTTTTCTAGCAGATTTTACCAGGCTTCGCAGATATTTTGTCTCCACAAACGTCGAGCAAAGCCGTGACCAAGAAATGTACCGCAAACACTCGGCTTTTTGCTTCTTGAAATGAGAAAACATAGTGCATCGCTTATTCTATGTAGTGCAACGAGCCGTTGACGGTGTTTGCGCGCAAGCCTTCAAGCTTTCATTTATCATAGTCCAACTAAGCTCAATATCCACCTATATAACTTTCCTACTTATAGCCTCCCAGAGGGGTAGATCTACTTGACTCCCAAAGGCCTAAAAGCGAAGAAATCAGACAGATTGAGATACATATTGCCATTGCTCTCAAGGTTCAGTGGACAGTAATTCACTCCAGACTCGTTAAACGACCTCGATACGGAGATAGGTCTTAACTACTCAAGTCCTTCGAAAACGCGCCTCAGAGATCTAAATGCTACTGAGTAGATGAGATCCATCAGAGTTTCAGATAGTCACGGTTTAGTGCGTTCTCAACCGCACAACATATCCGAGCTACTATCCTTGACATATTTTATCTTTGAAGAACAGACGCCGGTTGAACACCTACATAACAAATTCTGAACCGCTCATGCGTGGTAAAAACACATATATTGCAAATCAGACCAAAATCAGACGTTGCATCCAAGTTGCATCTATTCTTCATCACCTCATACAAACGCCTCCTGCCATCCAATTGCCTTCTATGTTCAGGGATTATCATGCGCGTTCCAGTGCGCCCTTATCTCCTGTATTTCCATCAATTCGTGAAGCGAGTAGCAGCAATCCAAAACGTGGCTCAGTGAGTTACCGTGCTAAGTCTAAATCTCTCCCACGAATTGAGGGTTAGCAAGCTCGAAAAGGCTATTTGCTTCTAATCAGGAACGCGCATCAATTGATCAATGATACCCAATCACTGTAGGTTGACTATAGGCATTGATTTCTTCCGCGAAAGACTGTAATTATCCACGCACAGGCTCGAAAGTCAAGCAGTCGAGCTTGAGGTCTTTGGAAGCTATTGAGATACTGATACTTGAAATCGAGATCAATGAGCAAGTAAGTACCACTTCGAGTCAGATGTTGAAGTAAATGAGCTTTTCCAGCAATTATTTCAACCTCTGTAGAGATGAAGATTTTGGGAGCTTGGTGAACGCGGCCAGCACTTTTTATGTGCAATTGTGGTTGAGGGCATATAGTACATACCTAGTTCTCGTACAAGCAGATCTCCTAACACAATCTATAGATGCTAATTATAGTCGGGCGGTCCGTTGTTTCTGAATCAACAAATCGGTAATTGCCGCAATACTTAGTCATCGAGTACCATGGTGAGAAAGCCCTTGTCATTCCCCATCCATTCTAAAACCACCGTCGGGACTTATCAAGAAGGTCGATATCATTAGCGGGCTTTGCTTGTCCGCGACTGTAGGATTGAAACGCCTTGTCAGGACACGGAACTATCCACGAAATCTGAGCTATCTCAGAACAGAAATGCTTGCAACACGACGAGGGACACGCGCCAATTCAAAAGCAGAGGCAGTTGAACCTCCTTCAAAGAAAATGAAACGAAGTAGTACATCTTCAACGTCTACCATCGCTTCACATGCAAGACGAGGAGAAGTAGAATCACTAGCAGGTAAAGGTTTAATGTCAAGACTAATGATCGAGGATTGATGACTTAGATAGCTGCTAAAGAACATGGAGATCAGACCAAGCGTTTTCAAGAAAAAGTTCCAACACAACGGCAGAACAAGGCAAAGGCGAAGGCACTGGAGGTAGATCAGTCCACGTTCCTTGAACGTATCGATAGCCCATGGCTTGTCGGCGCGCATGTCTCTGCGGCCAAGGGAGTAGAGAACTCTGTTGTGAACGCTGCCGCAATTGGGTTCGTTCATTTACTTTCAGCATCTGAGATGAAAGGCTTACAAGTCATCTCCCAGTGCAAATGCTTTCGCGCTATTCCTAAAATCACAAAGAAAATGGGAATCTCCTCCTTTGACTGAATCCTCAATAGCAGAATTCAAGAAAAGGATGATGGAATATAACTATACGAGCAGCATGGTGTTGCCCCACGGGAGCTACCTAATAAACTTGGGAAATCCAGACGTGTCAGTGTCTCAGTATACGACATTCATCCAAATGTTCAGATACCTACGATTACAGGGAGAAACGCGAAAAGTCTTATAACTGCTTTTTGGATGATCTCAAACGATGTCAAGCTCTAGGGTTGGCCCTGTACAACTTCCAGTACGTTGTCCCTCTTCCTGCAAGTTGATTATAGTCTTCAATGAGTTCAAGTCCAGGGTCAACGGTCGGCCAGGGCACTATGGACGAATCACTGACACTCATTGCCGACTGTATAAACCGCGCACATGAGGAAATACAGGGTGTAACTTCTGTGCTCGAAAATATGGTACACTCTTGTGTCATCTTCTGCGGCTTTGTATCCTCTGGTTGATATTTAATTAGGCAGGCACAGGTAATATCATAGGATCTGAGTTTTCTCATCTAGCAGGCATCATCAAACGCGTCAAAGATAAATCACGAGTAGGAGTTTGCATCGATACCTGTAAGTCCATATTCCGTTCTCTTTCTATGGTAAACTGATCACCAGAAATCGAGTAGGCCATGCTTTCGCGGCGGTGAGCTTGATTGAGCCCTTTCAATAGGACAATATCTCACAAACATTTTTTATTTTCCGTCTTATTAGGGATACGATGTTCGAACTAAAGATGGATGGGAGTGCGCTGCTCGCTTACACTTCCTCGCGTCCATTCTGACTGTTCGATTCTCTAGAAACACAAGTAATGACACAATATGTGTAGCGGGCAACTGATTCACCGTTCACTAGTGAAATTATTTGACGAGACGATTGGACTACAGTATCTCCGAGGAATGCATCTCAACGACTCCAAGACTGGATACAAATCAAAGAAGGACCGGCACGAGAATATCGGCCTGTGAGTAGAGTTGTGTGATCTTGCAAACATTTCGACTGATAGTCATATGCATTAGAGGATATCTTGGCCTCCCCGCATTCCACCACATCTTAACGGATCCCCGTACACAACATATTCCGCTTATCCTAGAAACACCTAGCTTCGAACAGCCCTATAAAGTATGGGGAACGGAAATCGAGATCCTGCACCGTGTCTGCGGGCACGGTAATGGCTCTGCGAGTGCCTCGTTGGAGGGTATTGACAATCCAGAGATTGATTTTCAGAGCTTCGTGGACGAGATCAAGTCTGCTGTGAAGGAGGCCGAGATCGACGGGAAAGGTGCGAAGGGAAAGGCTGTTAAGGGGACCAGGAAAGGACTGAAACGAAAACCAGCGACTCACAAGGAGGATAATGAGGATGAAGACGAGGATGAGGCAAGTGACTCGTAGTATCCAGCAACAAACATTCTATATATTGTGTCTCCCTTTGTCCCCATGATGTCAACGACTGTTAACTCGTGCTTCAGAAAGTCTTCGGGAACAGATAAAAAGGGTCATGTATAGATTTTAGAAATTTTCCAATTACATTAACATCTGTAGCCTTCAGAAGATTTCAACCAGTCCGGCTTCCGCTGATATCACGCCAACAGATTTGCTAGTTAGATCCAGAATGCCGCCACCTTGATAGAGAACTAGATCAGGAATGGAGAAAAGAGGACGAGCGAGCCCCAACGCCCTGTGCAGATTCGTAGTCGCCAATGCTATAGTCTGAGTTTTGCTTATGGTACCGTTTGATTCAAGCGCAGTCTGCGATTGATAGGTGAGAGTCAATATTGGCTACATGTCTAAATATACTCACCCAAGCGAGCTCAAACCTCGTATTTCTGGCATACGATTCATCCGTGACACCCAGAGCGACGTCGACACCAGCATTCAATAACTTGACCAATGCACTTTCCTTCGAAAGAGGTGGTCCAGGCAGGCTGGGTAATAAAGCGACGGGATATCGCAGTCAAAAACCAGAACGAATGATACCACGACATAACTCACATCCTCCTTTGTTCCCATGTCGCGGGATATGGCCTCGCCAGGGTCAATATAACGCTGACACCTGCAGCTGCGATTTGGTCGGCGAGCAGATGAGCCTCTGATGCGCCTGAAAAGGTAATCTTGAGACTGCTTCCCGTCTCAGATTCGTACTCGGCCTTCAAGCTCAAAAGGGTAGATATGATATCAGCATTTTCGACGGACACTACAAGGCGTGCAGATCCCTAACGCGGATTACATTGAACAACAAGCAGGAGTCTAACAAATATATTGACTTACCTTGCGGACTTTGGACCATGCCTTTGCATCCTCGCGCACGTATTTTTCGGCGTTGTCACCCCAGAAGAGGAGGGTCCGTAAAGCCGCAATCTGAGTACTCACGCTCACTTTCGAGGACATGGAAATGGAAATGTGCACAGCGGTCTCCCTTTGAATTATTGCACCCTTGGCGAGGGCGTGCGGAGCACCAATCCGGAATGCCGTTGCGATTCCCTGGATAAAGCCGCCACCGCTTGGAGCAGTTACGGCGGTGGTCACTCCCGCACGGTGAGCCAGCCTATCATGAGACAACCTGGTCAATAAACGACTAAGGGAAACTATTCCGGAACTTACAGAGCATTTCGTCCTTCGAAGGAAAGTCCGTCCACAGCCTTGATGATTCCCGCTTGGGCAATCAAGGCAGGGACATTCCCGTCAGTAAGAGGATCAAACACCGGCCCATCGTTGGTCGAAGGCTCGAGGCGTATCTCTACGAGTCCAATTGGGGAGCCATACGTAGTCAAACCCGGAGCGACTGCGCCGCCAGCTAGATCAACAACTTCATCGTGCTCTGAGCTCATTTCAAAAGGCCCAGAAACGCAGTCATCTGCGGACCGCTGGACACAGACAATTTTCCCATCTTCGACAACAATGACCCGACCACGGGGGTATGCGGATGGCACGTCGACATCGCTATCGTCGAAAACTGTCTCTAAGGAGCCCTCGGTGTTCATCTCGTCGAAGCCAACAAAGCTCTTAACGCCAGTGAGCCGTACTCTGCCAGTGATCTTTCGACTAGTCAGTGGAGGCATGCCTTCCCACTTGACAGTATCGTCTTTTTCCTTCTTAAAATTCGGGGTCTGTGGTAGTACCTGGAATGAAGCTGGTTTCTCGAGGGGGTAAGGGTCTGTAAGTTGCGCAATTCCATCGACGTAAACTTGCACAGGAGTTGCACCGAGTGCGAGTGGGTGTGAATCCCAAACAACGACATCTATAGCAACATCTTCAGTAAGAGACTGAACGAACCTTTTGAGAGAACTTACCAGCATCATACCCTTGGGGAAACAGAGAGCAGTGTCGGCAATAACGTGTCACAACAAAAATTGAACACACACCTTCTTCAATTGTGCCCACTCGATGTCCAAGTCCAGCAGCCTTAGCGGGAACCGAAGTCACAGATGCAAGAGCCAACGCAGGACTAAGTCCGTAGTAATGCGCTTGCTGTGCTTCAAAGAGGAGATACCGGCTGTTGACTACAGGGTGGTCGGACTGATTTCCATGTTAGAGGGGACAAAGTGCAAATAAAAGGAAGTTCAGCTTACCTTCATCACGACAGGAATACCATGCTCAGCGAGAATACGCGGTGCGAACTCGGAACTGCGATATGCCTCGCGTTTTTTCTTGAAATTGCTCGCAAATAATGCTATCGCTGGAGCTCCGCCCTTTAAATAGGATGTAGAGTATCGAAGTGTGAGAACAGGCGAGTAAACGCACCCATGCCTTCTTGAGTAGATCAGGAACCAGATAAGTTTCTCCTGCGTGATGGAACGACGCAACTGGGAATTTGAACTCGTTGGTAAGACGAACAATCCCATCCAAATCTACAGCCTTGGGAGAGGTATTAGAAACTAGTGTGAATGCTGGAATTCAAACAAACCTCGTAGCAGTGCACAGACAGCTACACAGTTAATTAGTTGAAATGCACATCTCTGGCAAAGATGCATACTTTGACGCGGCCCCTCAAAACATCGACGAGAGACTCCCACTGAAGCTCTTCGGGAAACTTGGCCGCACCCTCTGTCTCCAACGCGTCCCAAGCACCCGCCTCTGCCTTTGCACAAAACTCATCCTGCGCATCACGGATTTTGCGCGCTTCTTCGTACGCGTGGCGGAAATTCCACTGGCCGTCCATACGTGTTTGGCCATATAACCTGTCAGGGTTTTCACCTACACCAAATTGTGAGCAACTTTGATGAAGGGCTAAGAAGACGGACTTGCCACAAGCATGTTTCATATGCCTCCATCGAATGTATTCTGTTCCGTTTGGAGAGTGTGTGAGCGTGAGGGGCGGTTCGATGACTTTAGATGTTGCGGAGCGTTCGGCGGTGGGACGTAGCTTGATGACAAAAGACTGTCCGCCTATGTTGTTAGCACTCCCTGGCAGAACTTGAGCAGTCGTAACACCCCCTGCCATTGCAAGCTCATATGAAGCATCGTGCGTATTGAGGCCGTCGATGCTACGAAGCCATGGAAGAATCGGATTCTTCCTCGAGTTACCATCGGAAGCACCTATAAACTGTCAATGTAGATTATAGTGATGAGTATGTTATACGCACCAGACAAGGCGGGGGAGCTATACACCCCGATGTGAGAATGTAAATCCACAAGACCTGGCGTAATCCACTTCCCACCCACATCCTGGACTCTGACCTCGCCATTGGCTTTGACAGAGTCAATCAGACTAGGGGGAATATATCCAACCGCGACAATGACTCCTTTGTTGAGCAAAATGTCGCCATAGACAATCTCTGTACCGCTCCGCGCCCCTGTCCATATCTTCGCGTTTTTCAACAGGGTGGGTGGCGTTCCGGGAACCCAGCGATCACTGCCTGTACGCGTGCGAGAAGAGGTTTTGAATGACGGTGGAGGTCCTGCAGGTATGTGTATGTTCGAGCATCGAGAAAGTATTTCAGCGCGCTGAGCTGTGAGATACGCCCGATTGGTGGTAGACGATGAAAATATGCCGTAGGAGACCCTGAGAAAGACGATCTGTGCGACAACGGCATATAAGGCAAGAACTAACACTCTCTGGAGGAGTTTCCGACTCCTAGAAATCCTACTGCTAGGGCCTGCCGTGGATACTGGCCCCATCTCCATGATGGCTGGTCTTGAGAAAGAGATCCAGATATTCCCAGCCTTTCACTTGTTGTCGTTGTGCCCCGATAACGCCATATTGATGAGCGTGGATATACTCATTCTTGATAAGTGCACTATTTTTGAGATAGGCGCGTGAATACGCGATTCGTGCGCGCTATGTAGAGTAGTAAATACTAGTAGGCGCATCCACACGTCTTTTCATGAGTACTGAGTTTACCGGACTACCATGGTGTTTTTTTTTGTTCAACTCAACAATCTGTGTATGTATCGTTCCCAAGTAAAAAGCTAGTTTCTTTTTTTGAGTGTTCTGAATGCAGCCATTATTCGTTCAGGCCGATTCGGCTAAGGCGACATCCATCAACCAAACATCCGAGCGCAGTGCAAAACAAGTCCTGCGTAACTGTTCGCCATGACATCGACATATTCTACTCTATCCTTACCTGAACCTCCCTCATGATTGGAAATAGTCCGGTAGACTATGTCGGCATACAATTAGGAATAGGTGCCCTGCGTGCCGTCGCTCCAGCCAGCATAGGGTACCTAGCATGTTGTGCGATATGGCGTGAATGGTTTTTTCTTCCTGTCGCGCTCGTTGCTACTGCAGAAGCTTCCTTCTACCTGTTCATATATCTTCCAAGGAAATCAAGACTTCAATCGGTGAGCTCACATTTTCAATTTGTGTCCTCAGAGCCATATCAAAGCGGTAGCCGCCTAGAAGTAGACCTACTCAACTTACATTCGAACAACGTCAACTGGTGTTCAGAAGATGTATGGCTGCGGAACAGAAGGGAATATCTCCTGAACTTCTCTACCCTAGGGGGTGGTTTCTTCCTCAGGACACTCCTCCGCTAAGGGACGATGTGATTGACTGGTTGCTTTGGGCTCTGTTCTCAAGTTCGAGGGACGAAATCAACCTGGACGATCACAAAGAAGAGCTAGACGGATATATTCGTGAAATAGAGATGTATCACAACCAGCCTCTCGTAGAAGGTCGGTCGCATGAGAAGGGGCTGTACAGTATGAGGATCACTGTAGATCCAGTCGGAATGTCACATCGTCCGTTAGTTTGGTATATGGTGAGCAATCATCTTAATTCATACTTGTTCGAACCGTCAACTGTCTTGTAGATAGTCGCTTTGGTCGACTCGTTTACCTCCATATCCCTCATATTTCTCGGTTTCAAACACTATACCCCGGTCGAATCACAATGGAGAAGGACATTTCCCCCTAGGCCTATTCTCTATCTTCTCTCTCGGTCTACGCCACCTGGCGTTATTACTCCCTACTGGTATCGCCCTCATACCTCAAAGAGCAAAGTACCTATCATGTTCCTACACGGAATCGGCGTAGGTTTTTCACAATCTCACTATACGACGACCTTGCTCAAACATACATTAGATTGGACTTCTCCCATACCTTCCTTTCTTCCGTTCTATAGTATCCGGCGATGATTCAGATGTCGGAATCGTTCTACCTGAGATGATGTCCATCTGCATGCATATGACGCCTCGATCGGTTCCCCCTCGGGAGGAAATGCTTGCCTCCCTGAACGTAATTCTGGAGTCCTTACGTGCCGACAAAACCAAGCAAAACAACACTTCCAGCGTCTCTGATGACCGTAGCCCACTTCTGGATGATAGAAATGACTCCGATGTTGACAACTCTGACTGGGATCGC
>QFFD01000070.1:0-21310 GCA_003314615.1 Pholiota microspora
GAGATCCGGTCCAACTTCGTTGTTACCAGTGGTCAGAACGCTGGACGCTGCCCATCCTGAAATGTACACAACCTCTTGGTTGCGAGCCATTTGAGTCATTTGTACAGGGTCAATGGCGCCCATGGTATGCACAGGCTTTCCTTCATTTGCGCGAGCGGTAAGGAGGTTGAACAATTTGTCGGCAAGAAGAGAGGAAGGCAAAGTAGTAACCGGTAGCGTTCCCTGCTTCGTGGCTACAGACTCTGGGGAATAGGGCCTCCTGATGCCTGCGAATCGAGGCTGAGCAAAGAACTCGGCCATCTCCTTCGTGCGGGCCTCTATTTGCGCTGTCTCTTCACCGAGGGGAAGGGGTTGGAGGGGTAATGCGGGGACAGATGACATCGTGCGTGCGTTTCGTCCCAAGGATGCAATTCCTTGATTCACTCGCAGACGAAGCATCGTATCACTTGAGTTCACTGAACGCGTATGACCTGGGGAAGGGAGAATGCGGGGAAGCGCTTGCACATTCAAGTGTATATAAGCAAAACTAGCCGGAATGCCAAGGGGGGGTCATGTATATCGCGCGCGTCTCATGATTGCGCCGGGTACAAAATTTGAAATGGCGACGCGCGCGCTTGCTTGTTTGTGTTTTTAAACCCCAGTGCCACTTCTGTTGTCCAACCACCATATGTATCTTCACTTTCATAATGCCTTCAACGCGCTCTGGTAAACGAAAAGCCTCTTCACTTGAGAAAAGACCTCCGAAACATCCCCGCAATGGCTTACAGCCAGTATCGAATGAAATAATCGAGATAACCGACTCCTCTGATGATGAAGATCTCGAACTGAAAGATATGATGGCGCAGATTAAAGCTCAGGAGGACAGCGAACGTCTTGTAAGACAGATGCAATACGATGACGGACCATCTTCTTCGAACGCTGGACGTGACCTTTCTACGGAAGATGACGTCGTCATAGCTCAACGACTAGCTGACGAATGGGCAATGGAAGACGCTGAGTCCAACAACATAGGCACTCATAATAAGCTTGATTCTTCTGCTAAGGAAGCTAGGGCTTCATCTGCTATGGCATCATCTAGCCAGCAATGCTTATCCAATGTTGAGGCATCGAACATACCTACCAAACCCGACAAAGCTCTAGAGGCTTACCGAAACGTTTTTACAAAGACCAGAAATTGTTCCAAGTGCGGCAAGGAAGTGAAAGCTCCCAGAGGATGCGTAAGTACTGACTTTTCACTCTGAAAAGTCTGCGCACAATGAAAATCGCCAGGTTGTGCTGTCAGAAGCATCAATTCCTCCCAGTATGGCCTACTTACTCCATGCTCCATGTAAATCATGCCGGACTAACCACTGCAGGGGATGCTTCACCCCGATTTCTTGCTCTAACGGATGCAAGGGTCCATCGAAGAACCCAAACTGCTGCATCCTGACTTGTTGTGCAGAAGTACGCGCTTTAGCTATCTTCGAAACCCTAGGCGGCTTCGACCGCCAATATATGACAGAACGTGCAGGATCTGCTTCTCGTGCACTTGCCATGGCTAAGAAAACGTCGACCACCACGAGCAAATCTGTTGGACCAGGCGGAACTGGCTATGGAACTGGTGCCACTGGTGTACATCATTTATCACAGTTCTCCGACAAATCGAAATTGAACTTCACTAAGGAAGAACAAATTTTGGTAACGGAGAGTCCCTACTGGGACACCGTTGTTACTCGTGCCTTCAATCTGCTTGCTACATTTCTACCATCTCCTTACACCGAAAATCCCCAAGTGTATGATATGCTTCCTCATGCATCAATTGGGCATCTTGTCTCCCTTTCCCAACTCCCAACCGTATTGGCCGCTTTGCTTCGTAACGATTCCGTGACCGATTGGATAACGCGGAAGGAAACTTACAATGCTATGCTCTCTCTTCTGCGGCGTATGGCGGACTGTGAACTTACTATACAGTGCTTAATCGGACAGCGTGTAGAGACGAAAACTTCCTGCGGCCTCGAAGACTGGATGTGGGGTGATGCAGAAATTACCTGGACCACGAACAGCTCAGGCGACCTTGAAATCTTGCCTCCCCTCTACACCTACTTCAAGAAGTTGACGAAGCAGTCGGAGGCATTTTTAGCGGGTGCCACACAGATGCTCGGCGAGGGTGGTAATGATGACGAAATTGACGAGACGATGGTTCAAGGAGCATCCCTTTGTGGTGATATTATAGCGGCGCGAGATGATTTGGAAAGGGTCATTGCCGTCCTTGGCCGGCCTTCTTCCAGTATCGACCGCGATAATCGGGTGGATCAGTCTGAATCCGCCACTCATAGCCGACGCACGAGTCGAGGTAAGGGCCGCGATCTTACCATTCACGTTGACAAAATCTACGAGGAAGCTTGCGAGCGACTGTGCTTCAAGCACGTATCTTTGGCTGAGGATGACACTACATCCACAGGAGGGCTACGTTACGCCAGTTACAAGTATGCAAGCGACTTGACTCAAACTCAAAATTCAACTCGCAATCCTAAAAACCGGCTTCATCTTTTGAAAGAATTAGCAGTCACCGCCACGAGTTTGCCCCCTGGTGTATGGGTTCGCGTTGACGAAGTCAGGAATGATGCCATGTATGTTTATCTTTTCTGTGGGCCTTCTACCGCTTTTCCGTTGACTACTTTCTCGTCAATAGCAAAATCATGATTGCAGGACCCGAGGGGACGCCTTATGCAGGCGGATTGTTCGAATTCGATTGCTTTATTCCACTCACATATCCTAACTCCCCCCCTTTGATGCATCTAAGGACAACAGGCGGTGGTAAAGTCAGATTCAACCCCAATCTATATGATTCTGGAAAGGTTTGCTTGTCGCTCCTCGGAACCTGGCCTGGTCGGTGAGTTCTCCCATCATATTGCTAAAAATTTCTGCTGTTTCTGATGAACTTTTCAGACCAGAAGAACAATGGTCACCAAAATCTACACTCTTACAAGTCCTCGTAAGCATCCAAAGTATGATCCTCATAGATGCTCCATATTATAACGAGTACGTCTTCAATTCCTAACGGATCCGAATTGCAATAAAGTCGTGACTCTTATCTTGCTTTAGGCCCGGGCACGGCCAAGCTAATGTGAAATCTACTGTCAGTATCGCATATAATCGTGGCATCTCTCGCCAAACGGTGAAGTGGGCAATTGTTGATTGGCTGCAAGATAAACATCGAGAGGGTATCTGGCGGGTACGTATATGCAAGTACGCGTTTTCAAAATGGTTGATGTATGAAACCTTGCCCCCTTAGGACGTCATTGCATCCCATTTCACTATTAAACGTGACAAGATTCGGGAACAGTGAGTTCTGCTACCTTTCTTCCTTGTTCCACCTCGTGCTTAGAGCATAATAGGATCGTCACCTGGAGTAAAGAGGATTCTTCAATCCGAGGAAACCCAGTTCCAATGCGCTCCTTGTACAGTTCTTATCCTGTTACGACTAACATTGAGGCGCAGAACGACGACTTATTGACAAAGTTTGATAAAGGCATGAGGTCCATCGAATCTTGGAAGATTGGCGGAGATGAGGAGTAGGCTAAGGACTATATCCCATCAATTGCTTGCTCGGCTTCATGTACACGCTTTCGCAGAACCTTTCCATATGATGTTTCCAGATCCAGGATGCAGCCAATTGCTTTGCGGGTCAAGCTGCAGTAGGCGCACGGATGTCAGTTATCATTTCGGAGGTTTGTCAATTCCTTGTGCAGCATCAGTAGAAGATCTCAAAGGCAGAAGGTTAGCCTTGGGTAACTTTCTAGCTTCAAGGCTAGCTGCGATCCATCCCAAGCTTCGAGAGTTAGGAAGAGATTGCAAGTAATGCCCCGACATCTCATCTAGCCGGATCAAAGCTGGGTGCGAGCGTGCGCCGCGTAAGAGATCAGAGTCGCCTAGCGTCTCTGGTCCCAACCCCAACCGTCTGTTACCCTTGGAGGACAGCTTGCAGTGGCTGAATCTTCGTCCCCAAACCGCACGCATGGCTATCGAGAATGCACAAGGCAGAAGTTCGTATTAGAGTACAAGGTTAGGGTGCATATCGATTATGACTCACAAGAGGATGGTTCGTGCCGGCAGCATGGATGCGTGCAGGCTCAGCCACAAGGTCAGACGGGGCTTAGAGGCTGATGTCGAAAGTGAAGTTATACTTGTTCCTGCGGTCATTAGAAGCATTAGGAGCTGTGAATGAGCTCTTCTTGACGTGTGCCATGACTTCCCTGGAGATATCCCAATCTGGTGCTTGTGAGCCTTCTATTTCTCGCCTGTTCATTTCCTGTTCTTCGCAACAAAAGGGATGGGGCCGCCTCGATCTACCTATATCTTGCGGCGAGCTTGGGAGTTGGTAAATAACATCCCCACCTCCACCCGCTGGAACTGCACGTCACGTCAATCCCGGGCTGTTCGCTCTCAATTCTCCTACTCTGCCCAGTTTCCTAGGTCCGCTCGGAGTATATGAGGTATGTTTCCGTTATGTCCGGCCTATTTTATACCCTTCAAAGAGCATTCATGTTGATCATCCACGCCCCAGGATTCTCGTCTACGACAACATCAACATGGCTCCGCCTCACTCGATTTACGTTTCTAAGTCCACCCTTTTGCACTCCTCTCTCGCATACATCTCTCCAGAACTCGAGACAATGGATCATGTCATTCGAAACGCGCACACGCGAACGACACCTGGGAAAAGCGCGTTACCTACAGAGCTTCTCCTTCTCATCCGTGAATTTCTACTACCCACCATCACTGCTCGGCTTATCAAACGATCGACGCTCGCACTGATGTCATACGAGCAATCGTTACGCGACCTCCTCTGCCCCGACTGCATCTCATACAACCTCGACATATACGGGCCCGACATATGGCAGTGGGAACAATTTAGTGGGGCCTGTGCATGTATAGAACCCGCCGACACAAGTAATCGCACAGGTTCTCGAAGTTCCTTTGGACGCCCGAAGCAAAGCTCTTCGACCTATCAAGAAAAGTCCACGTCCACGTCTGGGCTGGCAGGCGTTCTTAATCCTAAACAATTTGTAGATGCCAGCCATTGGCTTGAAAGCTATCTATCGCGTGAGGCCGCTCTGCGCGTAAGCCCCCGTGGAGTTGACCAGCTAGGTTCCTCGGACTCTCGGCTGGACCCTACCACCAACTCTGTCATTTGGAACGTCGCAGCGTCTATGCTCGAAGATTATTCATGCGAACCCCTTCGCAGGCGGGACGACCTAATACACTCTCCTAATCGTCTCATACGTCGTCAATTCAATCCGCAGCGCGACCTGGTCCAAATATCTCCATCACAGCATGTGCTACGAAGCTTGCAAGACGCATCTCAAGAGGAACGTGATTGGCAGGCTCAAGTTACACTACACCGCGCCTCAAGAGAAATGGGGCTCATGGTCGATTACACACACGAGTTTAACGCGTATGGCTCCCATTTAATTCCTCCTTCGCATCTGCTTCTCCGGCCAAGTGCTTCCAACGGGCATTACAAAAGCCAAGAGATGGCCGAGCTATGGAAATCACTCTTCCGCTTCCTTGTTTCATTGGCTTTGGCATGCTTTTCCGTGCCATTTACCTTCGCCACAGTTGCGGTCACCATTCTTTGCTTTTATTCACGACCAAGGGGTTACAGGATGTTTTGATTAGAGGACCGATGATCATTCAGACGATGCTTCATAATCCTCCTGCCTCTTCTTTCTTTCTATGATCAATTGATATGCATTCGGGCATGCAAAGTATCGCCTAACCCACTTGTAGATAGTTTGAAACTTACTTTCCCGTAGATTGGATCCTTTAGAATTATGACTATGCCTTTAATCACATTGGATATTGTACATGTACATCACTTCTCACATACATAGTTTAGAACTGCATTACCATGATTGATGAATGATACTTTACTGAGGAGCTTAAACAAGTACTGTATCGTTGTTTTCTATTGTCTTCTGAGTCTAAGCTTTTAGAGGGCTTCGAATATACGTACGTACGGTACTCGTGCAGAATAAGTGAGCCACATTTCCAGTTCCATACTCTTCGCAAGTTCGCACTTTTCCAAGTTCCAGCTTTTTCCGGTATATATTGTTCCTGAAAACTCTTAGGTTCCCTAACATATCGTCTGTCTCAGCACTTTTCGATCTCGTCGGATTTCACTAGGGAGGGATCTCTTTAGACAGCGGCATGATTAGTGTGGGTATTGGTCTATTATTGTTCTGACATTAAAAGCTATCAGCAGAGATATGTGATTACAACTTAAGAATGTTTCTCCCTATCAAAATCCTCACTGCCGGGACGCTACTACTAGGAAAACAAGACACGCATATGAATACCAGGGGGATTGTCAGGACATTCATAAGTACCGAACGTTCTGCATCGTTCACTAGCAATTCAGAACAGCATTATCCATATTTTATCTGTTTCGCATACGTTCCATTAGTTTGGCAGCACTGAAGTGTCAGCGCCAAATAACTTTCAGTGCCAAATCTAATTAGCGCCCGTGGGAATCACGTGAGCAACGCGACAGCAAACAAACCTGAGCTTGAACCACAGCCACAATTTTCAACTTCTTTACCTTCCTCATCACACAACGCCGCTACAATTGCCAAAGCACACGCTCAAGAAGCTCAATCGACATCGTCTTGACGTCTTTTCCTCCGCACCTTTGAACTCAAGTATTCGGTATAGGACCCAGTTGCTAAGGGAAGCTTCGCGTTTGCAGTACTTCTAAGTTCTGGAGTCTGAATCACTATCGTCCTAGTCGCAGTTGTCTCCTCTACTTCTGAAATTACACGGCCTTCCTCTGCGTTATGCTACCGAAACCTCAGACACACACCACTCTGAAGATGATGATCATTATGTCCGGGCCATTCGTCGAATTCACGAATCGTCATCTCATCCAGGTTCTGGTCTTGCCTCATGAGTGCATACAAGATGCTACGAATCTTCGCGTTTTACCTGGACAAACTCCTGACTCGTTGCTAATGAAGTGCAACCGCACATAAGCCGGCGCTGTTAGCTATTTGGCGTCTCCAACTCGCCAATAAAGTGGCTTCAATACTGCGTACCTGCGAACGCCAATCATGAGGATGGCAATTAATTGACCTGCACCATCACGGAACGCGACGACCGATTGTCCATGATCAATAAGACTTCGATTTCGCGGTGCTCTGAGGAGCGTACGTCTAACGCACAACTCTGATGTCAGGCAGAGGCGTGTATATGTCACTATGCGGTTGCTACCCGCTCTGTTGATATCTTGGACTCGACAGACAATTGACTCCAGCTCCGTAGAGATATTCACATTCATGCCAGGTACGAACAGTCACAATCCCCTCTCAGGATAATATTAACATACAGAGTACTAGCTCTATTTCCAGTCATTAATAACTAGTTGACTTGAAAGCCATATCGCTTTTCAGAGCTGAACGGCAACAACTCGCCTTCTCCGGTCTAAAATTCAACGACTTCTAGCATACATGTGGAAAGTACCCCTTCATTTCATTCCATTTCCACAATGCTCTGTACAGGTTTCTCAAGCCTTTCACTGGTGTTACAAGTCCAAGCTTCTTCCTTCTCTGACCGCTCCCTCCTGCCCCGGATTCAATTTCGCGCGTCTACAATGGTCTTCAACGGTCCAGGGCCGTTGACGTCTTCTACACGCTCCTATCTGCATTGGGGTTTAATTTCTTACAGTCATCCCTGCTTCTTAATCCAACCGTCGATCTGTCTGGATTCTGTCTGATAGATGGGCATTATAGTGACTTTAAGAGCAGATTTAGGTGGCTCGGAAGCAGTGTTTCGAACATCGAAGGCCCTGCTCCAAGTTGTTGCGATGCGCTCATGACGTCGGATATGGAGGGTCCTGTTAACTAAAGGATCATATCTGGTTATCACATCTATATCACTGTGGGTCTGGATATAGATCAGCTCAGTAACGACGATGACGAATACATGGCGAACGTTCTGATGGCTTTGCTACTGTGGGTACCTTTTCTTATTGGAACAAAAATAAGGAGACTCAGACCAGTGGTATATATTTGCAGCTGCATAGCTAGGGCTGACATATACACTGATGTTATCAATTGCTCCGTGAGCCCCACTATCTTCTTCATCAGGCCTCTCTGAAATTGATGGTCATCTTGTACGAGGTTCATACACACACTGATGCAATTGCGTTTTGATTAACTCACTGAGAACCCCTTCAACCCTTTCAGCATTATCTTCGGCGGTGCTTTACGAGATCGTTCCCCGTATCCACTCTGTGACGTCTATGGCCCAGTCTTCCCGTTCGCCTGAACACAAAGAGGATACTGGGCTAGCATGATCGTGTCCGTCCAATACAATGTTCTGCACCGTGCCACCTTTGGCAGCGTAAAGCTGGCCGAACGTTCTGACGGACCCCGATATATATCGTGGCTCCTTAGCCGCCATCATGTTGCGCAAAGGAGGCAGCGTCGCAAGCCAATCCTTTTTCAACCGCCGAAGCAAACCCAGTGGTTGATTAGCTGCTACCTTCTTCGCGCCGCCATAGTAAACTTCGGCAGCCCTCCAGAGATTAGCAGAAGTCTTACTGCCAATTGGTATTTCGTACGGCACACCAAGGAGTATGATCCCCCGAACTGGGATCGACTTGGTGTAGATGGACGGACTGAGGAAGCATCCGGCGGCGTGTATGCCACCCGCAGAGTGCCCCATGATGAATATGCGCGCGGTGTCGCCCACATCGCCCAAGTTTTGTGATACCCAGACGAGGGCGTCGTGCACGTCTTCGGACCCTCCGGGAAACGTCACTGAAGGGACGAGCCGGTAGTCGACTATGACTGTGAGGATGCCCCTTAGCGCGAAGAACGCGCCCAGGTTCGCGTTGACGAGTTCTTGACGCGGGTGGATGCGCGCTCCGCGTGTAAATCCACCGCCGTAAAAGAACATAAGGATTGGAGGCTTCGATGGTGCGTTTGTCTCTAATTCGGGGACAGCATTTACGGGAGGTGTATAGACATCGAGCTGCGTATATCAACGCAAGATGAGCATATACGGGCAGACCTGCCATCTACTAGGAATGACATACTTTGTGAACTTCTGTAGCGCCGTAGTCGTAAGTGGCACGCTTGATGGACTCTATTTCATTTCGTTTCTGTTCGAGCAGAGTATACTCTTTAGGTCGGAGGAGTAAATACTGTGAACGCTATGAACGGTTGAACACCCACGCTGAGCGGAAATAGTATCACGGCCCTCTTCAACATCAACGTCTGCCATCTCTGAACGACCAGTGATGATTATACTTGGGAAGTCGACGAGAGCAACAGGCGATAAGACATGAGACCAAAGGGTTAGAACTGTATTCGGAAGATTATCATGGTGGGCGTTGAATGAAGAGAATCGAGTCACATTTCGCCAGCAAACGACTCACCGTGCACAAGTACTTGCACTCGTTACTCCGAATCTAGTAAGGGGAAAACACAAATACTTTTATTCTTCTTCTTCTTCTTCTTCTTCTTCTTCTTCTTCTCATCTTTAAGTTCTCTACATAATCTACTGATATACGAAAAAGAGGGGAGGGGTGCGGAGCATACAACTTTAGAAATGCAAGTAAGGTTCGCAAGATTTCGCATGTAATGAATGCCAAACAAAAACAAAATGGGAAGATATAAACGTCCTCAAGAGGCAAAAGCGAAGTAAGACGGGGAAAAAAAGATCGACACAATCGATGATCATGACCATCGTTCACGGCGCTGCACAGCCTAGCTAGGCAGTGTGGCGAAGAAAAGAACAGATATAAGTAAACGATGAAAGATGAAAGATGCGTGTTCAAGATAAAAGTAGCAACAGGCTCAACGTAGCCAAGAAAGGGCAAAAAAAGGCGAACAAGGAAAATAAGTCAAAGAAGGATTGAAATCGCGCGGTGCCCAGAAGTAGATGGGTAATAGCTACAACGACAACAACAACAGATCCGAGTCAATGAGGTGGGGTGGAGGTACGTACAGAGGGGGTAGATACAGTATTTTTTATCGTCAGAGAATTCGAGTAAGTAGTAGAATGACAAACGATGAGTTCAAAGACGGAACAAAAAAGTGGGAAGGAAGAACGAACGGGGTTGTTACAGTTCTATATAAGAAAGGTCGTTCCGCCGATTTGTTACTAGAGTTGTCGCAAATTATCCTACAATGCGCTTTCTGCTTCTGTTTTGATTTTTTGTTGATGTGGTTTCGGGAAGATGTGCATTTATATATAGGTGGATAAATAGATAAGAGGGGCATTCTGTGATCATCCACGGAGATGAACAAGGCAGTGAGTGAGCTCTTCACCGACGCAAAAATAACAGATGGGGTGGGCTCACAATGGAATGGCTACGGGGTACTTTTATCAGCCTCATTAGTGCACGATATGGTGGTGGAAACTGAGAAGCAGTAGCGCATCTTCAATCCGGATACCGCTGAACTGCTTTTCTGATATCTTGTCCACCTGCACAGGATATGCCATATCAAGCCGCTCAATGTGGGCGCTGTATCCGCTGGTAGGCGGGCTCTCGACTGCAGTCGTCGGTTGAGGCGAGGGAGACGTCGCAGGCGAGGGTGTGACCGCCTCTTGGTATTCCTCTTCGCTGCCGTTATCCACATCGTAATCGTCTGCATCCATGTCCATAGAATCATCATTTATCGACGACGAAGACGAGCCAAAAGAGGGAGTCCCAAAGCGCGACGCGGACGCCGAGTACGGATCCTGTCCAAGGAAGCTGTCGTCGTCTTCGTCATCCCCGCTGCCACTCTTCTTTGCTCTTTTGCGAGCCATCTGCCGCAGATTACGGAACCAATTCGTCACTTTTCCAACATCCCTGTGAAAAAACAAAGCCAAAAGACAACAACAGGAGAGACAAAGAAGAAACATGACACCGGGGTTAATTGAATGTTATGACAGACGTATCAGAGTGACCATCACGTACATTCCGATCTCCAAAGCGAGTGCAGAACGTTCTTCGATTGTGGGGGTCGCTGTCTTTGCAAAAAGTTCTTTCAGTGCGTCGAGCTGGTATGGCTCAGGGCGCGAGCGTCGTGGGCGAGAGAAACTGGCAGAGATATTGCTTCCATATGGGGTAATACTCCGATTTGAGGATGATCTCCGCGGGGAACGATCTTCCATAGCAGGTGAGATGCTACGAGATCGACGCAAAAGAGAGGCATGGACGAGCGAGGGATGGCTTGTCGGAGGCGGGAAACCCAAGGAGGGATGTGGGTGGGACGGAGGGGGGAATGCCGAGTACTGCCGCGCATCGTGGGGATACTCGGCTTTGGGAGCAGCCATTGCGGGACTTGGATCAGGATCATCTTCCTTTCTCTTTTTCGCGAGGCTTCGCTGGTTTTGGAACCAGTTTGTAATGCTCTGATAACGCCTGTATGACCAAAAAAAGGCAGATATCAAAGTCAGACATTGGCTTTTTGATGTTTTTGCTCCTCGGAGACAAAAGTGTAAAAAAAGGAAAGCGACAGTAGATCACAGTATGATATGCATAAAAAAAAGAGAGTAAAAATAGCGTACATTCCGATATTGGCAGAAAGAGCCTGTCTTTGCTCTGTAGTCGGATGGGGGTTGATGTTATATAATTTTTTGAGTTCGTCTGTTTGTTCTGAAGAGGGCCGCATGCGCATGCGACGAGGCATATTGTCGGATTCCTCGTAGAAGTGGGCCTGATCCGGATGGCCTGCATAAAAAGAGGATGGATAATCCGACGGGGCGACCGATACAGAGCGTGAGTGCTGGGTGTCTAAGGACGAATACTCGTCTTCTGGGGTGTCGTCGATGTCCTGATGGCGACGATGGTAATCGCTGGGTCGTGGATCCGAAGATGGATGCAAGACGGACGGGGTGCTGCTAGGCTGGACTGTCTCGAAGGCGGCGGCTGCAGCTGCAGCAGCTGGCCCTCCACGGACCCGTTTCTTGGACGAGGCCCGTTTGTTTTGAAACCAGGCATTGACGGTCTTTGTCTCCCTGGCAGATCCGTGAGCAGAGACCACGAAAAAGTGGGAGGGTAACGTACATGCGGAGGCGATCTGCAAGGGCAGTGCGCTGCTCGAGCGGGGGGTGCTCGTTCTGGTCGAAGAGCTGGTTGAGGGCCTGGAGCTGGTGGGGGGAGTGGCGGTGGCGGGGCTTCTTGCTGTTTGTCTGGTGGGACGGGGCATTGTCTGCAGCCCAGGGATCAAAGGGAGGCGACATTTGGAGGGGAAAGAAACAAAGTGATTATGATTATTACAAACTTACATATGACTGATTCCATTTAACCAATCTTCCCACGTCTGCATATTGTCTCATCCTGCATATCCCCGGCCTCAACTCCTCGTATTTCCTCCACAACGTCTGCTCTCCCTCCACCGTTGGCCATACAGCGTCCGCAACGTCCATATATCCTGTTCACCATCCAAGAATTTCCTGTTATTTTCCTCACCGCCCCCTTCCATCCACTCATGGGTACCCGGCACATCACCGCAAGATGAATGTTCCTATAAATCATACTTCACCACTACCCAAAATAGGGCCTGTCCACTAACAGCTCGTACTTTGCCTCCTTCCAATCATGTCATATCTGATCACACTATCGCCCGAAAGCGGCCTCTTTCTCGCAGAGCTAGAATCGCCGCACCTCAGTGGTGAAATGCCTTTTCGAATACGGCGATAGCCTTCTCTTCGATGCGATTACTCATTATTCTTAGCTACAGACTTCCCTCCTCGGCAAATTGCAACGCCCCCCTTCTTTCCGACCATGCCTCACCCGTGTCCAAAATCCTAATCACTTTCGGATGTCAGCCCATATTTAGCACAGTCGGTACGGGTATTGCATTGGCTCCAGCCAAAAGTGCGGGTGTCCTCTACGCAACCAATAGTTTTGACGATGATTGATGCCAGCACCGTGGGCTCTCAATATAAACACCACGCCTCCTTCTGTGTACCAGCCAATCATTTCCTATGTCTGGATGTCCGGACCCATTTATCAACGGTGAATTATCTTGAGGTCTCTGACCGCCGGAACTTACGGAGCGCATGCATAATCACAGCAACCTGCCAGACGGTGTCATGCGATGCGATGCTTTCTGCCTTCTGCCAAATCAGCCCACTAAGTTCTATATACCATTAGCTCGCTGCTTAACTCTAAGTACTGCTGAAGGCCTTAACCCGTATGTAAGTGCGCGATAACACAAGGCGCCGGCAATTATAATTAACTAGACCCTTTCCCATCAAATACTCGATCGGCACAATTTAGATAAGATCATCATCATCCACGAGCGCTAAAAATGGCAAAAACACAACTGAAAGCGCGCCCTGACAGCCCAATACACGTAGCATCTGCAATGTGTAAAATGCCATGTACACACCTGCCAGCCGAACACAACGCGTAAAGTGCCAGTCAACCTTTTACAAAAATTTATACCCACATCGGGCAAAAATCAACCCATATGATGATGGCACATATAATCAGCGCGCGCCTAAACACACAGTGCGCACCCACACACCCAATCGCATCATCACCTATCACCACCCCCGATCTACAAACAACAACCCAAGACAACCATGCCAATCCCAGACCCCTTGATTCACTATTCGAAACATAAATGTCTATCTAAGACTGCGGCGAACCGAGCGGACCCATATATCGTATTTATTGATACCTCGTCATCGTTAAACAAAGACACGATGAAACTCTTGGCTATGAGACACGGCTAAAGTAAGCAGCGATGACGACGTCGATAGCGGAGCATTGGATTAGGGCTGAGCTGCGTTCTCAATTAGGCGCCGGGCTGCCCTGTCGATCACCTCGCAGTGCGCTGTGGCATGGACCACCGACACACCGACCGGTACCGCCTACACGCCCTTGAGCAAAGCCGGTGAGGGATCCGCATTTTCGTGTTCTTTGACCCTCCGAGTTACATCTCTAGATAAAATCGTAGTTTGTGGGTGCAGCCTGCGCTGTGTTTCATACTTGCTCTCCCTGGTCCCGACTCCCTCCAGTGTGTGCGCCCAGGAAAGTAAACGGTATGCCGCTTAGTCGCGCCAACAACAGCATCGGCGGCAGCGGCCTACCTTCCGCAGACTCTGAAGAGAAGCCAGTGGTAGGATTTATCTACCCCCACCCATCAGCGAAGGCCAGGCGGTCCACCTTCAGCGCCTTCAACCTGTATCCGATAGCAACACCCACAAAGCAGCTCCAGCGTCAGCGCATAGCATCCGCACTGCTAGCGCTCATGCTCCTCGTCGCGCTCAGCACCTTCGTCATCGTCGCGCAGAGCGCCGCGCTCCACGAGCCCCCCACCCGCGGTAGCGCAGGTAACAGCAGGGCATTCCCCGACGACCACACACCCGACATCGCAAACCTAGACCTCGACGCCCCCCCAGAATCCCCCACCTACCTCTCCAACAGACCGCACCACCACACCATCATCGACACGACGCGCCACCGCAAGCTCACCAAGAGGTTCAGGAAGCTGCCCGGGAGCGGCGTCGCCCCGCCCGCGCGCACCCTGAGTCTGAACCTGTCGCAGGAGTTGGCGGCGGTGACCAAATTTCTCGCGAGTCTGCCGAGTAATGTGCTCCCGCCCACCGTTGACCCCGCGCGTCCAATCGACCCGCAGCTTGTGCTCGACTTCCAGCTTGACGCGACGGACGAGCTTAGGGCGATGGTGCGCGATGTGTGGGCGCGAAATCCTGTCTTCTTGTATTCCAAAGTACGCCTTCGAATTAATATTCGCCTCGAAGACAACGCGATGCTGACTTGCGCTTTTAATCGGAGGTATACTCCCCCGCATCGCGCGAGCTGAAAAGCATCCTCACCAGCCTATACCTCCTCCCCGCGCCGACGATTTTGGAGGTGGACATCCGCGACGACGCCGAAATTTTGACTCCGATGCTCAAGCGCCTCTCCGGGTTCCCCGAGTTGCCTGTGCTCATTATCGGCGGGACACCTGTAGGGTCTCTGGTCGAAGTGAAGGCGCTGAAGAAGAGCGGCGAGCTATTGAAGATGATTAAAGAGGCAGGAGCCCTCGTCAATGGAGCGAAGAAGAAAAAGAAAGGGAGGTAACTATCAAGGTAAGCCTCTCCCCCCACATATCTTCGGGTTTTCTCTCGCGGTTCTGTAGTCTTTCTCGCTTGAATTTTCGCTGGGTTTTCAGGATCGAGTTCATAAGTATCACCCATCTTCTCCATTTCGTATTTACTTTTCCGAATTCGGTGCTATGCTGCTTGAATAATAATAATAATACAATGGTCTAGTCATAAGTATCCATGGACAATAGAATGAAAGAAAGAAAGGGGGAACATAAAAAGGAGAGTAGAATAGATAGATTGAACAAAAGGGAAGGGATATAGGATATAAGAGGTAACATAGATCAGCAAAGAACTACTCATCGACAGCGGGGATAGCACACAGAAATCCTTGGGCTGGACAGATTTATCTGGCTTCTGATATGGGGACATGGATTCCATCGAGTACATCGGCTGTTGGGTCGATGTTCCGGATCCATGCACCGATCGACCCTCTGATTGAGAAAATATTACAGCGTCAGCAGTGTTCAAGGATCTGAACAAAAACCAACTGACAGGAACCCTTCATGGCGCAGGAAAAGCGCGCGCTTCGTGCCTTTACTCCAGAATCGGATAGCATATGATAGTGTAGCAATTGTAGCTGCATGCCCTGGATAAGAAAAACAGTCAGAAATAATGCCTGTGATAGAACATGGCCGACTCACCTCGAATGAAGCACCCTCCGAAATAAATCCTATCCAAATTATACTTTTCCGCATTCATATACCTACACCCCACGCGTGAGCTTATAGAGCCGCAATGTGCAGATAGAATACTTACGCAATCTGGCCGATGTTGTTGGACATGGCATATAGCAGCGATTTACTAATATCCTCCGGAGAGAATACACGTTTCTCACCACCCTTCTTGAAGACTTTGCCAAATGTACTGGCAATCATCGTTGACTTGAGCCCGAGTTTACTGTAATCCTGTCCGTAAATATCTCCCACGAGCATGTCGACCGTCGAGTTGTCCCCTCGTTCCGAGAAAGCCAACATGTCTATGTAAAGAGCAAAACTAAATTTAGTCCAGAGTCTATAGAAAACGGAAAACTCAAACGCACCGTCGAACGTCGTAGCGGGCGTCAGCAAACTCAGCAGACCCCAAAGTGTCCCACCGCCCAAACTTGTACCAGAAACACGCTCGAACGCGCCGTCCTCATCCACCTTGATAATCGACACACCTGACCCGATGTTTACCAGTAAACAGGGCAGCTGCGGCGTCGGATTGCTTTCAAACGTAACACCGTACTTCGGTGGATCCGCGCTAGGCCGTTCCAGCACAGGCGTGGACGTAGAGGGCGCTTTGGGGGCGGAGATAGGTATACTAGGTGAAGGGGCAGGTACCGAAGCGGTGAGTGGTGCAGCGGGTATGGACGGTGTTGCATTTGGGTGCGAGACGCTCTGAATGAGCTCGTCGGAGAAGTAATATACTTCGTCTGGGATAAGCGTGATGAACTTGAGTCCCTCGATAAGGCATTCCATCTCGTCCTCGCGGCGCACCTCCACGCGCAACGCGTCCTTGAAGAGCTCGTAAAACCTGTGCGCGCCACCGCCAGTCGCCATGATTTTGACGCCGCGACGCATTTCATCGAGCGGCACGCCGTTCACCTGCGCCGAGCGCTCAATGAGGGCCTGGATGAATGCAACACACTCGTGGATATCATCCGTCTCGAAGCGTTCAAAATTAAGCGAACCACCAGGGAAGTGCTGCACTGCTGCGGCCGCTGCCGTGCGCCGCAGTAGCGAGTCGTGCAGCAGGCCATTGGAGAGCGCTGATGGTGTGTTCGCGTGGGGCTGTTCGAGCACAAGAGGTGTGAGTGCGCCACTCTGCTTGCTGCTAGTGGATAGTCCGGAGGCGGGGTTGACGCCGCTCGCAACTTCATTGGGCGGCGAGATGGAGCGTGGCGTAGATAGACTACTCGTGCTGCTACCGGACCCATGGGTGGCGATTATCGAGGGAGACGACGGGGGCTCGGGCGAACGAGTAAAGTAGACGACCTTGGCTAGCGAACCACCGACCTAGCAGCGCGTGAGCATGGGCACACACAACGAAACAAAAGAGCACACACGTCGACGGCGATATGCGACACGGGTTCGATGTAATTGGGCAAATAGATACCGCGGCTGTCTCGTGTCTGTGCGCGATTAGCAGCTGAGAACGCAGGGCGCAGGACGGGCGTACCTCTGGAGACTCCTCCGAGAGAATGACAGCGCCGCGGGTGTCGACGTGGATGACTTTTGCGGAGGGAAGGGAGGGCGTGTTGGGGAACATGAGGGAAACAAAGCAAGGTGGACCATGATACGATATGTTGCAGCGCTAAGTAATCCACATCTGCTCATCCAATAACCGGACACGGCTCTCCTCCACAACCGGTTGCAAATACCCCTCCCTCCCCGCATTCCATTTTCAAAATCACTTTCCTCCCATGAACATCGTCCTCGAACCCACGAGTACTACTTAATACAATGTGCAATCGCCCATGGTGACACACCATTAAGGCTTCGCGTTTCTACCTCAGCATCGCAAACGTAACTCCTCACAAATGGTATGGCTTCTACACTCACGCACGCTCCGCCAGCCAGAAATATAGGCAGGTTCTCTGTCATGTCCAACTCCCCGCCGACCTCCGCCAGCAGTCGCACACCCAGCGCCAGCATAACTCCCTGGTCCGGCAAGAATCACACCCGACAGTGTACAAGCATCTTGCCGCTGCTTCATCAGCCACAACAGGTGCAAGCGTGTGCACCGACGTCGACTGCGGCGTCTCAGAACCACCTAGAGCTCGGGCCATAAGACGAATAAGAACATACCGGTGCAAACGGAAACACGCCACACTTCCTTTTGGTAAAGAAGGCGTCTCCGTCGCACCAGGAGCAGGCTGCAGAATCCTACAAGTGGCTCACAGTGCGCAAATGGCATTGACGCCCATGCCAAGCTGGGATCTCTGCCTGGCACTCATCCTCCTTGTGTGTTTCTAGCTCTGTAAAGAATTTACCTACGTGACGTCATTAGAACATTGACATCCTCGAATAGCAATAGCATGTCGAGCTAATTTAGCACGCTACTCTGGCTTCGAAGAAATAAAACATGGTTCTCTCTTCGAAAAACCGGAACAGTACAAGCCTAAAGGAAACCATCACACTCATAGCAAACCACACCTCGCTCCTCCAAAAAAAACAAGAAAGCGCCTCAAAGGAATGGTATTACTCATGCACACACCGCCAGAAATACAGACAGGTTCTATAGGTTCTAACGCCTAGCCACCGACCGCCGCCAACACAAGGTCGCACACCTCCTGCTTCTCCGCGCGTACACCCAGCTCCAGCGTGACCCCTTGACCCCGCGAGAACGTCATCCGACAGCGCACAAGCACTTTGCCGCCGCCGCCAGTCACTAGACCAGAGAGCTGCAGAGTGTGTACCGACGTTGACTGCGGCACCTCAGAACCACCCAGAGGTTCCATGTTCAGAACCTCAATGATAGAGTCACAAGCAGCTGCAAAAAAGATGAATCAGATAGAGACCCGATGGACGAGGGAAATACTCTACACACCCTTGAGACTTTCCATAGCAGACAAAGCAAACGTCTCCGTCGCGTTGGGCGCAGACCGCAGACGTTCCCACTCAGCGCCGAAAGACGCATAACTGGGCACGATGTAGTCGCCGCCCGCGCTGAGCTCGACCTCTTCCACCTGGTACTCGTCCTCGTAGCCCTCTTCTTCTGGAACGCCCGTTGAAGGGTCCAGCTCCTTGCTCGTGAATTTGAGGGTGCATTGGTAGGACGCAATGGCGTAGAGCTCGGGATCCTCGCGTGTGAAGGACACGTACACAATTCCAGGTGAGTTCGCAGCGGTCAACGATGGTAGGTTGATGATGAAATCCTCCACAAGCCCAGTATCTTCCGATTGCGGTGCCATGATCACCGACACCTGCTCTAAGACAGTATCGGGAATAGTATTCGAGATATTGAACTATTTTATTCTATTCAGTCAACTCTTCCAAACGAAAAGCAGCTTAAAAACATACCTGGAACACGATATGCTCTTTGAATATATGCTTGACACAGTTGACCTGGTACTCTGTCTCGCTCTCGGTGAGCTGGGCAGGCGTCGCACTGCTGTTGATGACGGGTCCATATGTAGCGAACTCTGGGATTTCCGAAAGCTGTTGCACATATGCGGATTGCTTCTCTGCTGCTGATGGGGCTGCAGGTGCGTCGATTGCCTTCTTCGACGGCGCGCCAATGGTGTCGAGTGTACTCGGGCCTAGAGAACCGTTACGCCGTCAAAACGGGCAGGAATGGAGTCAAAAAAATTGTCAAAACTTACGCGCTGCCTCTGCCGCCGCCTGTGCGCGACTGATCTTTGGCACCGATGAGACGTCAAAGGGTTGCTCAGCGGCTGCTGGGTCCTTTACATATGCCACTAGCTTTGACTCTAGTGCAGCGAGCGAGAACACGGACTCTGGTGTGGTGGCACAAATTAGTTGACAGTTAATCTGGATGAAGGGCCGTATATTGCTAACCTTCTTTGACATAGGTATCTGCTAACGATTGGACTTTGAACACTTTCAGATACAGAGCAGCGCGATCGCGAACTTCATCATCGACATCGTCCAGACATCTGATCAAACGCGGGTTCAGCCACAAACACCGTGTAAATTCTATCAGAAAGCTCACCTGTTGAGAAGGACCGTGATACTCTTCTTAAGAGTAGGTTCCGCAGAGTTCACACCAAACTTGGCCAGACTAGTGACCGCCGCAGCTCGCACCGTCGCGTTCTCCAACACGACGCGATTGTAGATGAACCGGATATATTTAGCAGGTTGCGGTGAATGGGGACCTTCCACGCCCAAGAGGTGAAGAATCCGCACGGAGAGTTTCGTGAACTCGCAATCCTCGATGAACTCGCACAGATGTGATAGCGCCTGTTCCTTCGATTCAGGGATAAACTTGATCATGTCGAACATCGCCTCCACGACGGCACGCTTGAAGTCGTATCCACCCTCATCTCTGAGAACGCTGGACAGGAATGTCAACATAGACACATGCTTGGCGGGGAATTTGAGGCATAGCGAGCGAATGGCATCAACAATGATAACCTTGAATTCATCGCTGATCTCCGACATGAATCCTGTGATTTGTTTGATGAGGCGGTCAACGGATGCTTCATTACCAGTCTATGATATTTCGTGAACATCGTTCATTTGTAGTAGAAGAAGCATACCTTGAGCAAGGTAGTAATGGCATACGTCGCCACACTGCGATTAGGATCGGCAATAAGAGTTTCTAGATCGATGTTGCAAGTCGCTACACTGGCGGGGTGCGTCAAAGCGAGAGCTGCCAAGGTGCGAGCAGCAGCGAATTTGAGAACAGGTTTGGGAGTTGTCAAGAAGACCTGGAGGACTACATTACAGCGATGGGTTTAGTATCATGCAGAATGGGACATATTATGTCATTTACCAGCAATGGGTTTGGTCAAGTGGGCAGGGGACACATTCTTCATTTCGCAAATGGCACGGGCAGCTTCGAAGTTCACCATGTCGCTCTTATGGCGTAGCCAACCTTCAAGGAGTTCAAGGATATGACGTTGAATGCTGAGATAGTTATGAGGCCAGGATTTCAGACATAACATAGAGAGGTGCGCAATACGTACTTCGGATCCTCCTCCATGACTTTAGCGGCATATCGTATCAACATGCAAAGCGCCATTGGGTTCTTCAAAGTTGTACCAGCGCCCGACTTTCCTCCACCAAGCTGTTGAATCATTTTCGTGATCGCCATCCTATCTTGTTGGCGAATAAGATACAAAAGTCCTAAACCGTGGTACTGTGTTATATAGCTGGTCGATGGCAATGTTTGAGGGCCTGAAGGTTGACTCGAGCCTCCACCAAATCCAAGATATCCTCCACCCGAACTAGCTCCAAAGAATGAAGAGGATGGTTTAGCGTTTACTGCCTCTTGGACTTCGTTGACCCATCTCTTTACGACATCTTTGGCGGCGGGGAAGAGATGGTAAGCAGACACGAGAGCAGCGGAGGCGATCGACGGGTTGCGGTCAACAATAGCAGCCTTGAAGAAACGCTCAACGCCTTGGGCCATAGATGGCTACGTCCTATCATTAGCATTGCCATTCCTACGCGCCATTCAGCAAAACGACTATGACGGCGACGTACATCTATGATTTTGCAAAGCGCACGGATTGCATTAGGGCGGTAGATAACTTCCGAGTTGG
>QFFD01000073.1:0-45282 GCA_003314615.1 Pholiota microspora
CGACGCGTGTGGGGTCGCGATGCGCGGAAATGCCTGCAGTTTCGTAGCGCTAGCTGCCTGGACCTGGGAATAGGGCATATAGTGACCCTTCCTGGCCGTCGGCGTGGGCTTGGGCGTGAAATATGGGCTAGGCGATGATGGCGGCGACACGCTCACCAAACGTATCTCAGTCAACGTCTTGGAGACGTTTTGAGACAGAGGCGACGGATTCATGTAGGACATGGACCGCCTCCGCTCGGCGGGGTTCTCGAGCGTCTCCTGGCTTCCATATGGCCCCGAGTACGAGAAGGCGGGCGAGACACGATCTAGCAAGGCACTGGAGGTGCGATTGCGCAGGACCCAGAGAGGCGCGAAGGGGTCCGAGGGATCTGGCGAGGGATAGCGTTCGGCGAGATCGATGCTCGGGGCGGGCTTGCGCTTGACACGCTGTGTGCCAGGGGCTCTGAGGTCCAGGTAGGAGGTGGACGGGGAGGCGAGCATAGCGGGCGATGGCGATGTGGGCAGAGGCGTGCCCTTTTGAGGGAATGTCAGTTACGGCAAGACCATGCAGACTGGGCGTGCCTCGGGGGGCTGCTGCATTTAACAGGGCACCTGTCAACACGTGTTCGAGCCTCTTCCTCCTAACCGCACTACCTGCATCCAGCCGCCTTCTACTGATGTTTTTCTCCTGCTCGCCAAAACGTAATCTAGCTCCCCATCGGGTATCCTTCCGCCCCCGTTTCCAGTCTTATACAAGTCCGTGGAGACCCTTTTTGGGCTCGATGTTGCGATGAACATGTAGCTTGTTTCTGCGACAGGGTTCATTTCGACGGTCGCAATCATAGTCTAAAAAGGCCGGCTGGGGTCAATGGTTTTTCATTTGTCCTGGCGACGACAGCAAGGCTGCTTGGACGTCGTCCGCAAATTATGGGAGTTGGCATATAGATAGCATATGAAGAGCTACGAAAGGTCCTTCTCTTGATGTCGGGCCAATCATGTACGTCTCGATTGATGCCAGATGTGAAGCTTAGCAGTCGAATGGAACGGCCCAGTAGAAACGGGAGATGAGAGTGTATTTTTCTGCCAATTAAACGGCCCCAACGGTCTTTGGCAGGCTACCATACGAGGTCTCCTGAGCAGAGTTTGTTTAAGCTATCTGTCTGTCGATGAGACTCCGCGGCCGCGCCTATCAGACAGGTCCCGCCGACAGCCCGCCTCGACGCGCTCAAGATGTCATCTCCTCCAAAATTAGACCACTCTATTTTTAACATTCCCCACAATATTAGTGATCGAGCCTCCCCGAGTTTCCACTGTACAATTCGTCATAAGCGTCATTAGTTATAACAATCTGCAATGGCTGCAGTATAAAATCTATGCACTCATCCAGACTAGAATACTAATTTCCCAGAACATAACACAACAATGGCCAGCATTCCCCCCACCACTACACAGTCTACCACCCAAGCCCCCGCTACCGGAGGCACTAATCCTACCAGTACCGACAGTTTCCCTGAGCAACGCCATGCCGGGAAGGTTGGCTACGGACCCAACTATCACTCAGGCCCTGTAAGTTTTTCGACGCAATCTTTTACGAAACGAGAAAACTGATAGATTTGTTTTGCAGGGCTTCGAAGAGAAAATGGAAGGCCTGAAAGAAGAGATCAAAGGCAAGTTGACCGGGAATCCCGAACGCGTACAACACGGTCGCGAGATATACACTGGACAGGAAAAACAGAAGAAGCTCACCGGCGAGGTTAGTTCACCCTCATCTTACCTCATTTCAAATACTCACATATTTTTTATCGATTCCAGGACGAACCTAATCCATTTGCCAACGCAAAGGACGACGACGCCTCCAAAATCGGCGGTCCCAAAAAATCCACGGACTCGAACAAGCACGCGGACACTAAAGGCGCAACCCACCAGCTCCCCTCTGCCCCCACACAAGGATCAAACCCACAATCAACGACAATAACAACGCACGGTAGCACCGACGAAGACCTCGCCGCCGAGTCATATGCGAGATCGAACGCCAAAGCCACGCCAGGTGGGATGGCAGTCAACCAAGGCCACTCACCTGATGCGAGGGAACAGGCAGCGACAGTGGCGCCTGAAGGCACGCGCGCGGCGGATGTCCAGAAAACGGGCGGCGCAACAGATAATGTCAAGCCCATTGATGGCGCTCCCATTGTCAACTAACTCAGAGTCGAGGTCACTGCGAGACCCTGTATATATTGATAAGATACTTACCACCACGATAAACGTCAATGTATGATATCGTCACTCATCTTGAAATTGAAGCGTACTAATACATTTATTGAACATGGAAGAAATCTAGTGAATGTTGACAGTGCTCTAGTAAGTTATACAGTTACCAGGAGATACACAACGTAATTGTCGCCGCTACCACCAGCAACAGGTCGACGATGGGAAGCCGTGTGTGGGCCAGAGCTTGGGCGCCTGCGAGCGCCGTGATATTTCCAGCGATATTTTGTTTCCTGTAGACATTGAGTGAATTGATACTCCATGTCGCGTTCTGTCGGTTGAAGTTAGTCAGATATTGAGCATAGGGATGGAACATATCTGGATTACCACAAAGTTCGCGGGGTCCGTAAGCCTGTCGGGACATGTACCTGGGCACCCAGACGTTGCATACGAGCTTCCGGCCCAATCACCTATCCAATCCCAAAAGTCAGCGTCTTTGTTGGCGTCCAAGATAGAAGATAGAGATACATACCGCAAAAGGTAAGATCTAAGGATCAAGAAGTCAATTTTACAGATCAGAGTTGGAGGTCCAGAGGAGAGCGACTAACCAAATACGATGGTGTGGTTGACGAAGGTGTTCTGAATATTACACGTCGTATTCCTCAGCATTGCTGATGGTGGGCCCCATAATGACGGGTTGGGGGTGCCCTGCGTCACATCTGTTGGGATAGCTGCGCGGAAGAAGGACCCTGGGAGCACATTCGATTATTTCAGGAAATTTCCGGTCGAATAATGGATGGACTTACAAACAGAAACATCATTCTCGTCCCACTTCATTGCCATCACACCCCCACCCTGTGCTTCGAAGAAAGGCCCGTACGAAGCCTGGCTCCAGTCAAGCACAGCGCAGCCATTGTTTTGTTCCGGAGTCGAGTCGCACATTGTATTGTTGATCCCATTGGCTTGCTGGGTGTTATTAATAGTGATCAATATCTTTCAAATAATCCGAGTTGAGTGCGCAGAATACATACGGTGATTTGTCCGGTAAAATCTGCAGTTGCATCGAGCACACAGCCTGTAGATGGAAGGAAGAAGGGAGGGAAATAAGTGACCAAACAGGCATAGATGGTATCGTAGGCCTACCGCCTGAGGTGTGCCATGTAATTTGGTTGTGCTCGTTATCGTGCACACCTTCCAAAATATCAATCTCCCCGTTCTATCAATAGTAAAAAGTCAGAATTAGAACGGGTGAGGCAAAGCGCAGCTAGAAGCATGGCTTACTATAGGCCAATCCTGACCAAGCCCGACCGTCCAGAAAGCCGGCCAAATGGCTTGCATTGTATTGAGGCGATGAATATCCCTGTTAGTCGGAAGAAACAGAAGATAACTCACCACACCCCCAAGGCGCCCTATTGAGATCGAGAATGAAAAGTCCACCATCATATGTAGTGTTACTGCTGATGCGCACGCTATAGCAGTGGGCCGTCATTCGTCATTGATATTTAGACGAAGTGTGAATGGTTATGGTTACCTCTCACGATTTACACCCAGTGGTAGAACTGAGGTGTCGTCAGCTTTCATAATGACAGTGCCATCATCTTGTACGAATGCGTATTGTTTATCGAATGCGGTCGACCGATTCACATAACTTGGGTGTATATACTGGATCAACAAACGAAACGGACGCAAGTGAGGGTACAGAACTCACGTTACAGTCCCACTGAAAATCCACAATGATATTTATGAGCATGCCAAAATTATAGAGGACAATGGTAAGCAGTGCTCACTGGGTAAGATCGGGTTGATCGAAAAATGTCCAACGACTGATGCAGAACATAGACGTAGTCAAACAAACTTGTTTGTCCCAAAGCACAAGGGAATACTCACTCGAAAAAGTCATTCCCAGCGTATGTATCTTGAGGCAGCCACAGAAAAGCTGACCCATTAGGGTTGAAATTTATCCCAGTAGCATTGAAATCCGAAACGGCGCGTTTCGACGGCCAAAACGTTCGAGGAAGGTTGAACGCTGACGCTATTGTGTCACGAATGCGCAGATCGGGCAGAGCAGAACATGACAAGAGATTGACAGAGAAAAATAGCAGATAGATAGGAAGAGTGTTGTAAATCATAAAGAGATAGAGTTAGAGTCGTGGATGTCTGTAGGTTTAATCGAGGAAGCCGCCGGTCCACTCTACAGTCTAGACGGGATGCCAAGGACAGAAGATAGATGTAAGTGTTTTAGCAGTGTGAATGTGGTTCGTAGTCTTTGATGTACAGTTCGTTAAATCTCGTCAGAATGCTGGGGTCGTGGTCAGTGTGAGGTGATGTTTTTAAAAAGCAAGGCCTCCTTGTGGTTGAAATCCAAAGTTATATTTAAGCAATTTCCCACTGTGCATTGATGCCACCGAAATAATGAACTAAAAATAGACATTGTTCCTTGCAGGGCACTCTACGAAGACGGATCATAGAGAACCACCAGAAATCATCGGAAACATATGCATTGACTACAAGACTTCAACCAATGAGGGATACAATGATTACACTGAGTACGTGTGGGGAAAATTGATACAAGCAAACTGAGAGGCTTCCAATGTACTATCATTTTTTCACGAATGAAGCGAATGAAAATGTAGGCTGTGGGGGAGGAGTAGAAAAGGAAGGAAGCGGTCCCCATTCAAACCCAGGAGGTGGAGGTACGGCAGCAGCAGTAGCAGCAACTGGTGCAGGATTACGCTTGAAGGGCTGATGTTTCTTAGCTTTTCCGCCGCCCCGGTGCGCTGAGGGCGATGGGGAGCCACTTGGATCAAAGTTATCTGGTGGAATGTCCCAGTCAGGGATTGCATCCAGTGTAAGTGCTTCGCTGAACAGAGACGGCCCTGAGGTTGGTGCCTTCTTCGGAGTAACAAAGGCCACAGGAGCACTAGGAGCCGAGGACGCCTTCGTATTGAGCAGAGGTTCCGAACGCACGCATAGCAGAGCTTTCTTCAACCGTGAAGCAGCTCGCTCGGCGTTCAAAGCAGCCGCCGTCGTGACAGCAACATTCGGAGTAATGTCGTAAGGCTGACGGTTACCAGCATCCGGAAGTCGACTGTCTCTACTGCGAGCTTGTGCGGCCTCTTTGAGATTGAGTTTACCAAGACGAGAGGCCAGACGAGCAACTTCGCTGCTTTGTTGATCGATGGCTATCTCGATATTCCGATATGTTCGATTAATGGTGTCCAGTGATGGCGCTCTGATGTTTTTTTGTGAGCAAAACATAGAGGAATCAGGTAAGAAAAGTTTTACCTGAAACTTGGCTTGAGAGATGTAGATTGAGCCAACTTCTTTTTGTCTTCCACTAGATGGTTTTCGAGTTTTTGAATAAGATCACGTATGTCCTAACGCAACTGTTGAGTCATGGAATGGCATGAGATAGCTGGCAGACATACCCTAATACTTTTGCGCAATTGAGCCTGGGTTTCGCTGTATTCTGGACCCAAAGTCCTTGACCTCAACATTTTTGCGAAGTCTTTATCATCCTTGGCCTTGTTGAACCGCGCAATTTCTTCTCGCCTTGTCCCAGCTATTCAGAAAAAGGTTAAACAACATCCAAGAAGTGATACACCAGTATGCTTACCTTTCAGCATGTTGCTCTGAATCTCACGGAATGTTTGCTCGTCCTTCTCTTTGTTTGCTTCAAAAAGGTCGAGTTCAACCTCATATTGCTTCAAAAGCTGCGCGAATTGTTCCAAATCGTTGAGTGTCCACTTCGTCTGGTTTCCTAGATCAGCTCTATGACGTGAGCCGCCTATCTGACTGGATAGATCTGCCAATGTCTTTGCTGCAACTTGAGAAGACATTGACACCTTATGAAGGAAATAATATTAACAAAGAGATAAATGCTAGACTTTGGCAGATTCACCTGTTTCAAATCGAGTTGCATAGCAATTACCAAGCGCATACACTCTTTTTGCATACCCTCCTCAAGTGCAGCCGTAGACTCTCCAGGTGAGCCAGGAGAACCTTGCGCAGAGCCATTTTGCGATTTAGGAGTGGATGGTATTCCTCCTTTCATCGTAGATGGAGGAGACGGCTTCGGGGAGGATGAGAAACCTCCTGAAGAAGGTGTTGGAGTTCTCGGAATAGGGGATGGAAACCCTCCGAATGAAGGCATCGGTGGCAAAGTTGGCGACTTGATGCTGGGTGCAGCGGTAGCAGCAGTGGCAGCAGTGGCATTCTTTAAAGAGAATAAAGAGCTACCGAAAAGAGAAGGTTGAGATGAGTCGAAGGCACTAGATGGCTTGAGTGCAGGTTGACTGGGAGGAACGGTGGTCGGGCGACCAAAAATGGATTGAGGTTGTTTATCTGTAGCTTTGCCCACAACACTAGGAGGTGAAATAGCCGCCGCTGAAGCCAGTGCCTCCAGTCCACTCGATGCCGCAGGTTCCGACTTGACGGAAGGCGTCAATTTATAAGGCAAAGTTTTGGGGGTAGCTGCCACAGGAGGAAGAGAAGATATAGAGCCTGTAGGTGATTTACCGCCTAAGACAGACAACAGTGGTGGTGTCTTCGGCCTTTTTAGCGTCGTTTCGTCCGTCGTGTCCTCCAGTTTGACTGGTAGGACTTTGGGTGAAACGGGAATTGGGGCAACAGGATTCTTTTGTTCATCTTCATCGTCACTGCCCGAAATTGTGTTTGCCAATGGCGAGCTTCGTGTAGGTCTCGTACTAGGTCGGCCAAGACCAATTCCTTTTGATGACTGGGCAGAATTTGCTACTGGAGTAGTAGGAGGCGGAATAAGCGGCAAATCTGATTCCCTGACTGGAGAATCTGGAGGAGTTACGCTCTTTCCCCTCTCCTGTGGTACTTGAGATTGGGTGGATTGTTCTCCATCTTCATCTGGCGGTAGTGATACTTTTATTGACGGTGTTTCAGGCTGTGGAGTAGGTGACGGGGAACGAGAAGGAATAGAAAGAGTTTCTTCCTCGTCCTCAGCTTCTTCTTCAATGTCTGGGAGCCCTATTTCTTCCCTGTCTGATTCCTCTTCATCTTCCGGGAATTCCTCTTGGTATGAATCACTGTAGTTTCCAGATAAGAAAGAGTTTGTAGATTCATCATCATCGCCACTATGTTCAGCATCTTCATCCGGTTCCTCGTCGGTGTACTCCCCTTCCTCCTTTTCGTCTCTAGTAACGTCTACAAACGAGCTGGAATTTGACGAAATAGAAAGATTTCCATAAGAAGGCTCATCGGATACTGCTTTCTTTTTCTCGATTTCGTTCTCGGTGTCCTTTGGTATAGGCGCAAACGCAGAGATTGGGGGAGTAGATTCTTTCTTGGACGATGTTGCTGGCGATCCGAACACCGAGACCTTCTTCTTTTCATTTGCTGCAGCAGACAAGGGAAGTGCCGGTGTTTTGACTGGATCCTTTGCTTCTTCGCCACCAGTCTTGAGCAGATCAGAGAATGACGACTTTTTCGAAACATATGCAGAAAAACTACTGGAGGCTCCGCTAAAGGCACTGAATGCATTGGTCGCCGTAGCTGGACTTCTCGTTGGAGTTTCGGAGGGTGGGTTTATAGGCGCGAAAGCGGATCTGACAGCTCCTAGAGCAGATGTTGAACCAAAAGTTGGAGCGGATGAAAGATTAGTAGGCGTTTTCGGAGAACTTGCCAGAGCAAAGACTGAGGTTGGTGGAAGAATCTCAGTAGGTTTCTTGTAGAATGGTGAGTCAGGGTTGGGCCCTCCAAAGCTTCCAAATGCTCCGAAGCCGCTGGCGGGTTTGAATGACGAAGGCGTGGATTGAATGTTACTAAATGCGTTGGGCGTAGACGAAGGGGTGAACGATGTCGTCGCGGAACGAATACCCGGGGAGTGTTGAGGCTCAGGTGAAGATGGTGGGGAGGCTTGCTCTGGACTATCTTCGTTGTTCGCGAATGAGGACGACCTTGATGGGGTTGCAAAGATCGGAGTAGTCGCTGCTGATGAGCCGGTGGGTGCAGAGAAAACCGACGTTCGTGGGGCGGCATCCAACGCAGACGTCGATGACACAGCAAAGGGAGAGGACGTACTCGAAGATACCTTCGGGTTTTCTTTTGCGGCTTCAGAAGGTTGTGCGGTTGCTCCAAACGCAAGTGGTGTACTAGAAGCAAATGCACTGAATGCACCTCCAGAACCAGATGGTTTACTGGCAGTGGTCGAGGTAGATCCGAACGGAGAAAGACCGTTATTGGCAAATGCACTGAAACCTCCTCCAATAGCTGGTTTGTTTTCCGAAGCCGGAGTACCGGAGGAAGCCGCTGCAAAAGCGTTGGTAGTTGTCGCATATGCTCCGAAAGCACCAGAACCGGGGGAAACTGCAGAAGGTGAAGCACCACTGCTGAAAGCAGTTGGTGTACTGGCAAACGCACTGAAGGCACCGCTTGTCGTCGTAGAAGGAGTGGTAGCAGGCGCCCCAAGACTGGGTTTACCAAACGCTGGTTGCCCAAATGCAGGCTTGCCGAAAGCTGGGTTTGCGAATCCCGACTGGCCAAATCCTGAAGTATTGGTAGTTTGAGGTGGGGACGCAAAGGCAGACGTCATAGATGGCTTTGGGGCTTCGAAGGTAGAGCTCGGTTTATAACTGCTAAATGCCCCAAATCCGGTTGCTGGTTTTACAAGCGATCCACTTCCGAAAGCACTTCCCTGATCGGCAGCAGCAATAGGCGTCGTCGAGAAAGTGCCGAACATACTATTACGCGCGTTAGGGTCAGCAGGAGTCGCACTACCCAGTCCAAAACCTGAAAGGGATGGTGTAGAGTCAGACATCGATGCCTCTCGAGTCATGCCCATCGAATCAGATGGTGTATTGGTGGGTTGCGCGCTACCAAAGCTTCCTTGGCCAAATGCATTGGTGACACCAGAATTTAAATTGCTAAATGCGCTCGTTGTGGCAGAACCAAAAGCACCCGAGGAGCTGCTGCTTCCAAATGCATTATTCGACCCGCCAAAAGCACCAAAACCAGTAGCAGGTTTTATGCTGCTGAAAGCTGATGGCGTTTCGGTTTGATTTGGTTGGCTGAAGGCAGAAGTCGGGCCAAACCCCGAATTCCCGTACGCAGGTTGTTGGCTGAATAATGTCTGCCCAAAAGCCGAAGTCTCTTGTGGTTTTGTTGCAAACCCTGTCTGTCCAAAACCGCTAATCTGTTGACTTCCAAACGCTGATGATGATTGCTGAGCGAAGCTGGACTGTCCAAAAGCATTTGTTGTAGCCTTTTGCTGCGAGAAAGCATTAGACAAGGGGGTCTCATCTGCGCTCATGTCGGTGTCTTTGGCTGTGTTTGTGGCATGGGAAGAGGCCTGTTCCGCAGATGGTCCCGGAGTCTTACTTGAGATTAACCCGAGATATGGCTTCGAATGCTCCAGGTGCCAGCCTTGTAACGATCCATCATTCAGATATGCGTACATGATAGGCGCCCCAGCCGCCGAATCAGTCAAGTCACACTCCAGAGCTACAACGATGGTGTCTTCGTCTGCGGCATCCATAGGCAGCTGTAGAGGGTTCTCCTGAACTTGACGGAACCAAGAGCTCCCAATGTTCCCCAAGATCTCCAGATCTGTTGAACATGCATCTCCTGCGATCGTGAGATACTTGTTCTCGTCATTCGATGAAGATTCAGTATCCCATTTTGGAAAATTGAGTGTATATGCAGTTTGGAAATTGCGATCCCTGGTTGGGAAGGGATGCTCGGGAGCGAAATAGGTAGCGCTCGATGTCCTTGTATCCAAAACAATGACATGTTGCAAAGGAGATGCAGAGCCTTGAGGAGCATAGCTTGTGCGAAAGGTGTGCCCAGGACCGAGCCAATTTAAGGATACTAGAATTCCATCAGCTGTAGGTGGAATGTGTTTATGTGGCGTCGTCTTATTTGTGGGTGCAAATGTCAGAATGTCACCAGTTTGCAGACCTATAGCAATATGTTTGCCCTTGGGTGACCATGACACTGGTGAAGAGGTGAGCGACGGGATGGCGAAGAGTCCATTGTATTGACTCACCAGCTATAGGCTGTGTCATAAGATCTGTCGTCGTCCATCCTCCCTGAGGTTCTAGCCGAGTATCTAGCAGTTGAACTTTTCCATTGGAAACGACCGCAATGAGTTCGCTTAGGCCAGGTTCTGTTCCAGGATTAGGCACAATTTGGCTCAGAGAGGTTGTTTGAATGTGTGCGCTGGTTATAGGGTGTACATCAATCGCATCCTCAGTAAACAGTTGAGATGTATCGAATAGAAGTAAGGAGCCGTTATCCTGCGCGACCACGAGCCGCGAGTCTTGGGCAGCAAATCGAACGATATTTGCACGAGACGGAGTAGACAACGTTCGTTTAGCGGTAAATAGCTCTTCAGGCGAGCCTTTCGCGGAAGCAAACGAAGAACGAAGGTCTTCAAGGGTAGAGAAAAGTAGATCTGTTTCCTTGTTTAGTAGGCATAATACGTTCAAATCAGCACATACGTACCTGATCCCGAAGACGAGTGTTTGACAGCAACAAACCAACCCTTTGAATTGGCTACATCGAAGAGGTTATACTTTATTGCAGAGTGAAGTTCGAGTGGCGTCGAGAGATACACTCGTGCATATTTATTGAGTTGACGAAAGGTAGGATACTGGATGGTGGTGCTCTAAGTTTGAATCAAGTAAAACAATATTCGACACATACCTCGAAGCCGTCAGATGGGCAAGTCTTGGGCTGAGGGTCGATCTTGATCTGTGACTGGATAAGCCGATTCAATGGTGTAAGGTCGTTCATAGTAAAGTGGTGGAATTCATGCAAGAAGAGAAGATTTGAAGAAAAGACAAGCGCTTGCAATACCAAGTTCAATTGTCACAGACGCGCAATACAGGTTGTCTGAATCACGTGAGCAGAAAGGACAATTATTATTGAATGCCACGCACAGTGACCATCATGAGCTCATTGTGCACGAGAATCAAGTGCACTTTTGTGAAGGCACTGCTCGAAGTTACTTATCTCTAAGTTGTCTACTTCTCTTCAACACGATCTCTCGCAGAAACATCACATTCTGCACATAGGATCTCGCTCAAAGATGATCAGATGCCGCTGACACTTGAGGCCGAGCGCCAAACATTCGTCAACGTCCGTCGTCGGCCTCCTAACGAAGCTGTCTTACTCTCTGGTTCTACATCCACCATGACAAGCAATGCGATTGTATATATTCTCGCGCAAACTCAAGAGAACATCGAATTTCTTCGTTCTGCATCCCAAATCTCACAAGATGATGCTCGAGACATTCTTGCAAAACTATCTGCTGCACCCGGATTTTCAGGCTCACGGAAGCCTGTGACGCCACCGTCCGCCATTGACGATGAAACAAATCGGAGCTTCACAATACCATTGACACCAGCGATTAGCGACGTCGCGCCTACACCGCCCAAAATAGCAGCTCTATCTCGGCCTCCTCCCCCAATTCCGTCTTCATATCTATTCAAAGCTCGTGCACGCTGGGGCTATAATGAGAATACCAACGTACTATCTGGTCTTACATTGTGATCTGCATTTCTCAAAGCTCTATCCATATAGGAACCTGGAGATCTTAGTTTTTCTCAAGGAGACGTCATAGACATTGTTGACCACAACAATCCAGATTGGTGGAGAGGCCGCCTGCGTGGAAACGAAGGCATCTTCCCCTCGTCATATGTTGAAGTACTTGGTCAAGATATAGAGCCACCGTACTCTGAGAAACATTCGATGCGCCAAACAAACGTGCCTCCTCCTGGAAACATGATGTATTCTCCGCCATATCCTCCGTATCAACAGCAGCCCCCGCAAAATACCTATTATGGACCACCTACTGGTGCCCCATATCCTCCATATCAGGGCGGACCCCAATCTATGCCCGTCCAGACAGCGCCTGGAGAAACTGAACCCAAAAAGAAACATGGCTTTTTCAAAGGGTCAATGGGGAATACTGTAAGATAATTTGCCTACCCTCTAAGTATAGTGCTCAAATCAGTATCCATAGCTTGCTCACTCCGCTGTGGGTGGTGTTGGCTTCGGTGCAGGTATTTATTACTACATAAGGCAAAACAGAACACTTGAATTGATTGACTTTTCCAGGATCCGCGGTTGGAGGAGGCATCATTAATGCCCTGTTCTGAACTCTGATTTGCGAGCCTCTTGCGTCGCTTCTACGTAGAAATTCTGGATTCTAATCAAATTACGGTATCTTAGGGAACATTCCAATGATTGGCACCCAACAGGATCTATGAGTTTGAGGTGATCCGTCAAGGCTTCGTTTACCGTCAGTGTTAACTATAGTCCCTCTGCGAGATATATTCCGAAGTTACCGACTACATGAGCAAGTCTCTCTCAATAAAGGCCCGTCAACAACTCTCGGAAGGATGCCGTTCCTATATCTGCTCTGTTGAGAGCTTTCAAGGTGCGGAGGAAGGCAATGAATTTCCCGGATCAAAATACTATTTTTGCCCCGACAGTAACGCCCGCACTGTTCAGTTATGCAAAACAAACAATCCCGATGGTTTGTCCTTTCGGAAATTATGTCTTGAGCGCGACAGGTTCCCGATCTTTTCTCCAGACCCTCAGCGAACATTGCGTTCATCACTTCCCGCAACATCCTGACAATAGACTGCAGTTTCGAAGAGACGAGCTCGCTGCTCTGACATGTTTAACTTGTATTCCCCCCGCTGCATCAAGCGGCCTTCGCATCGGCTCCGCGACGACCTCGAAAACAAGATCTATGCTACGGACGTATATGGCAGATCTCCCTACTTTGAACCCTTTGATGTCAATGAAGTGGGTTTAATGGCTATGCACTGCACGTAAAGTTTAATGGAATAGAGCATCTTAAATACGGATGACTCTACCAGTCGGTTCTCCACCATAGAATATCTTCGACCCCGTCTACGGAATATTGTACCAGGTAGCGTCCATATTTTCTTGATCCTAGAGTATGCAAAAGGTAGCTAACTCTCATTCTCTACTAGCCTTTCCTTTAATTAACAGAATTCATCCTATCTTGTCATGTACTCTGAATCTCAGGAGACTCAGTCAGTCGACGTCAGAGCTGGCGACATAATGAAAGCCAAGCCAAAATACTTTGAACCGCGACCGACAGGCACGGTGAGTACTTTTGTTCTACTACGGTCTCGAACATTTATTTCAACTTTTTGATAGGGTGGCATAGGTCAACATCCAGTAATATTATTGACAAACCCTGATAACAATGGATACGTGCAAGTAGCCACAATGTCGCATTCTCATCCCAATAATCCTCCAACGCGACTTGCATCCTCCTTTGGACTGCCTATTGATCCTCTGAAAGGCGAAAGTACCGTCAGTGTCGGCGTGCCGCAAAAGATACACATAAACTTTCTTCGGCCTCATACCCCTCACACCAGGATGTGTCCTGCACGCTTTATGGAACTCAGAAGCGAAATTAGTGAGTAACATATTCCATGTTACTGCAGGTGGAACAAGGTCTAAGAATGACACTATAGCAAGAAACTGTGCTCATGTCGCGGGGAATATATTTTGCGACCAATAGCTTTGCTCGTTGGCGGGAACATGCATCCATGAACAGCGCATCGGACACTATTTAAGCGCCTTGAATCCTGCCCTGTAGGATTGCTTTATTTATTACTGATTTATTCGTATTATACCCATTACATTTACATATACTCTACTATGTATAGAAGCTAATATACAATAAGCTCCGAAGTTCGAAGTTCAAGATCAACTTGTCAGTTGTCGTCGACATTTTACCAGGATCAGCCCGGCGTTAATTATCATACCCGTGCCGACGGGCGCTTATGTCCTGCAAACCGGTCCGGTCACTTCGGCTTTATTAAATCGGGGAATTGTGACGAATCCGGGTGCATTTCTAGGTTAGCACTGTACTATGACAGTCACCAACACCTCAATCCCTAGCGAAGCTTTGAACCAGCTCTCAGAAACGTCCAAAGCATGTATCATCAATATCATTAATTATCTCTCCACATTGGAACATCCAGACCTGTCCGTCGCCTCTTACTATTCATAAATCCGGAATACAAACCACAAGATTTTTCCCAACCAGTCTTGCTATCCCGCCAAACCAGCTGAAGGTTGCTGCCGTACTAGTACTACTATTTGAAGTTGAGGGAAATTTGCGCATACTCTTGACCACAAGATCGAAGCTGCTTAGAACACATGCCGGGCAAACAGCTTTTCCAGGAGGGAAAAAGGATCCATCCGACGTGGATCTCATCGTGACTGCAGTATGTCCTATTTCTTCTTCATCATCCATGCGGAGACTGTAGGGCTAAAACAAGCTCAACTGTCAGTATCGTGAAGCACAGGAGGAAGTTGCTCTTCCAGTAAACAGCCCCTATATCCACACACTGGGCTCTCTGCATCCTTTCATATCTCTGCACAAAATACTCGTCACTCCTGTGCTTGCTTTTCTCAGTCAACCTGACCTCATTGACACGTTGAAAGCGTCTCCACAAGAGGTGTCTCATATTTTCCATCATTCACTAGAAGCAATTCTTGACCCAAGCCTCGCCAAAGAAGGCCCTCTGGTGAAAATTGGGTCTGAAGATTGGCCGTACGAATCAGATATATATGTGGGTTATGTCTCTCGACTCTATATGTGTACTGCTTATATGTCGCAGAATACCAGCGACTCCGTTGTGGCGATGCTAGGAAACACCACTTATCGTATGCATCGCTTTCGAACTTCAGCGTCTCCGGTCAAAGGCTTAACAGCTGACATTTTGGTATGTAAAAAGCCTTCTAGGAATGTAATAAAAACTAAGCTCTCTGTATTGTCAGATCAAGACAGCCGAAGTTGCATACGGACGACCTACCACTTACCCGAGATATGCGCCTGCTCAATTGAAGAATATTGTAGACGTTGTGCAGGCAATACTAGCTTCTGAGGTACCTTCCACAAAGTAAATCGAAAGTATATACCATGTATAAACCGCGTTATAGTCATAATTTTCAACGTCTGCTACTTGAGTTCTACCATTCTTTCTTAATTCAATTTCAGGACTTGCATTGGAGTGGCCAATAAGCTCAAGAATATTTAATGGCCGGCTTTAACCGGAATCCTCTAAACCCGCATATAATCGTTCAAGTATTTCCATCTAGACTCCCATATAAGCAACTCGTTCTACAGATAGGCGCCTGTCACCAGACGTGTATGTTGAGGAGAGATCGATGTCGAATCTCTTCCAACGACTTCGCATACATCAAATATTTGGTGCAAATACGGATGTAGGAAAAACAATCCTTACAACGTCTCTCGTTCGTGCTTCCGCCCTCCGGGGAAAGAAGGTGTTTTATCTGAAGCCAGTCAGTACTGGCCCGTTGGAAGATGCAGATGACTAGTGCGCACATCTTCGAGTCTTTTTGTCTGTGTGTGTACGCTAATACACGAACTATAGTCATGTCAATCGTTATACCACAAAATACAAATCGTTAATAAATGCCGAGTGCCTCTTTCGATACGATGAACCAGTCAGCCCGCATCTAGCTGTGAAGATGCGAGATGTAGAGAGTATCGTGAGTCACAGAAATCGAGGACGGTCATCACGAATAATTGAAGCAAATGGCAGCCTCCGTCCGACGGCACTTTCATTGACTCAGTCTCAAATCGCATCAGAACTCATGCGAAGGATTGTAACAGCTTAGCGCACATGTACCTTGAAACTGCAGGAGGTAAGGTCGTCTTTCATGCTGCTAAGTTGACTTTCTATCATATTCATTTTGTTACGAAATAGTTTCAATTTACACCCAACTGATGCAAGAACTTCCTCAGGTGTCCACAGTCCCACTCTCTCTGGTACAAGTCAAGCAGATTGTTATAGGCCTCTCTTCCTTCCTACGGTCCTAGTAGGAGATTCACAGCTAGGGGGCATTTCGACCACCATTTCGTCTTACGAATCTCTTCTTCTCCGTGGATATACTGTCGATGCAGTTGTGCTCTTCCATGACGACTATTATCGCAACTGGGAATACCTCAAGCCCTATTTCGAAGAGCGCGGTGTTTTTCTGGCAACTGTGGAGCATCCACCAGAAAAGCTATCTGATCCATCTGAGAACTTTTCTGCCACCGACAAATACTACGAATCAATAACTTCTTCGACTACAGAAGGCATAGGAAGTGTTGTGGACCACCTTGATCAACGCCATGTTCAACGGTTATATGAACTAGAAAGTATGCCTCGTCGCGCTCTGGAAAACATTTGGTGGCCATTTGTTCAACATGGTCTTGTGAAAGGGGAGAAAGATGTCAACGTAATCGACAGCGCATACCGCGACTTTTTCAGCGTCACCAATAAAACCGCACTCACAGATGCATCTTCTACTCAAAGTGTCCTTTCTCCACAGTACGATGGTTCTGCCTCATGGTGGACCCAGACCGTCGGACATGCCCATCCATCTCTTACTTTAGCTGCTGCGAAAGCCAGCGGACGGTACGGCCATGTAATGTTTCCACAAGCAGTACATCTTCCAGCGCTGAAACTTGCAGAGCGATTGATACACAGAGGACCGGGCAAAGGATGGGCTAGCCGCGCTTTCTTCTCTGATAACGGTTCGACCGGTATGGAAGTCGCCATCAAAATGGCGCTTCGTGCTTTCACCACTCGTCAAGAAAACGAGTTGCAAAATGAAGACAAGAAAGAATTAGGAATTTTGGGACTCAAAGGAAGCTATCATGGAGACACAATCGGAGCAATGGACGCCTGCGAAGAAGGCGTGTACACCTGTGAATGGCACGATGCCAAAGGATTCTGGTTTGACCCTCCTACTATCGGAATCAAGGATGGTGAAGTCTTGATAAACGTTCCCGCATCGTTGGCCCCTTTCTCTCACTCCAAAGCAATAAAGGCCGAATCGCTTTCTTGGGTCTATGAAGTGGAAAACCGTATACATAGCCCTCTTGCTCGTGCCTATGCCATGTACATCACCCGTGCCCTGGAAGCTTTGAAACAACAGGGAGGACCTACTCTGGCTGCACTAGTGATTGAACCCCTTTTGATGGGTGCAGGTGGCATGATGTTCGTCGACCCTCTCTTCCAACGAGTTCTCATCGACACTATTCGTGGTCGCCGCTCAGGCGCTTCATCTAGGTGGTCTGGTCTCCCGGTCATTTTCGATGAGGTTTTCGTTGGTCTGAACCGAATTGGCATGGAAAGCACTAGTCCCCTCCTCGGAGTCTACCCCGATATTTCCGTCAATGCAAAGGTTCTTACAGGCGGCCTCATTCCCCTTGCAATAACTCTTACATCCAAATCCATCTTCGAAGCATTCCTTAGCGAAAACAAAGCTGAAGCTCTTCTTCACGGTCACTCGTACACAGCACATCCCATTGGCTGTGAAGTCGCAAATGAAACGCTCTCGATGATAGACAAACTAGCACTAAGCGATGATTGGATTTCCGCGCAAGGTAGCTGGGCCAAGGAAGACGGAGATTCAAGCCCTGTATGGAGTTTGTGGGATCCAAAATTTATCCAAGAAGTCTCGAAACTTTCTCGAGTTAGAGAGGTCATGACACTCGGCTCTGTCCTGTCAATAAAAGTCGAAGATAACGCTGCAGGTATGTTTATGTTTCATCTTCAATCTTCTTGCAGACATCTCAAATTCACCGCTTCTCAAAGGTTATACTTCACAATCGGCGCAAGCACTGTTCCAGCCCTTAAACCAATATAGCGCACCTGACGGAACTCTCTCTTCCGCTCCAGGCGGAGCGCCCTTCGGAATCCACTTTAGGACTCTGGGAGATGTCGCCTACTTCATGACGAGTCTCAATACGACTTCGTCGGTGATTAGATCTATAGAAGACAGAATCTGGGAAACTTTAACAAGTACATAGATATACACAAATAATATATATCAACTACGCCAATACTGTGCCAGATCATGAAAGCGATCTAACATAACGGTAATATATGATGTTTCGTTCAGCAGGATTTCAAAATGCTTGATGGCCTCTTCTTCAGTGAGGTCTAACCGGAACTTCTCTTGAAGTTGCTCATGGACGTCGCGATGCTTGATATCCGGGATATTTGCATCGACCATGAGTGTCACCAAGTTGAGTATGAGATTGGTGCTCTTTCGCAGGATTGTAAACGCTGTGAAACAGAAATTCTTGAAGCGAGCGTAGTGGGGTGACTGTGCACCCCCCATTCCATCGACCATTTCCTTGCAGACCTTGACCTGGGGAGGAAACGGCTTGGGATCTCGTCCCAGAATGTATCCGAAATCGACTGTTGAGAATGTAAGTATGTCATTTGAGCAGAGGTTCTGAGGGACATACCATGGAAGAAATGACCTAAAACCAACAAAGATGAGTTAAATTGACTATTAATCACAAAAGAATCACACCGTCAGGCGAAAGCAACAGATTATCCAAGTGTCTGTCCCCGACACCAAGCAAGTACGTTACTACACAATAGCCCGCTACTTTGTGTTCAGCAAGATTCAAGATAAATCCAGAACAATTATCCTTACCACAACTCCTTACAAAGGTATCAATCACACTAGGCTCGACTCCCGATGTTCCAATGCTGCCTTCATCTGGGTGGTGAGCGCGTAAATAGTTGAGTAGATTCCCGTGTTCGCTGACGATAGTGGCAATGGTCTTGCTCGGAATAAATTGGGCCATGCCTTGAGTGGGCCCAGTTGCCAGAACATCATACGGACTCAGCTTCAGGTCCAGATTTTCTTTTCGCAGGAGTTGATCCATGAGTGTAAACATCTGGATTACAAGTTGATCCTGGCGCATATCATCTCCATCCTTGAAGATAACCGGGTATTCTGAGCCATCAGAGCATTGAAAGTATAATAAGAGGGGGTACATGTTGGATTTGAAGACACTGGATTTTTCGGCGATTATTCCTGTGATCTCGATTTTTGCGTTTAGTGGAAGTGGCATAGGGTCCATGGTCGATAGATTGTTCTTGGGGTCAGAGATAATGGAGCGTAGTTTTTCAATCTTCTTTGGCCGAGGATCTTTCGATGTTCTGAGTTCTTTTGCGCGTTTGGCCAGTGTATCGATCATCAGACCCTGCCGACGCATAGTTTCCCGTCGCTCAGATCCGCCCTCTACCTGATGAATCGTAAGCTTTGAACATCGAGTCAATCACATAGAGACCTCGAGCTTACCTCTAAAATCTTGTTCATGTATTTGTACACAACGCGCCCATACATTTTGGCCATAATCCTGTCTTCTAAACCCACCTCCACCATGAGATACCAATACAGTCGATTTCCAAGAATGGGATTCATAACTCCTCGTGTGATTAAGAAGTCCGAAAGGCCGCTGTCATCGTACGAGATCGCAGTAGTTGTCGCTCTTGAAGATCTTTGCTCCGCTGCAGCACTCTCGAATTTGAGAGCTTGAACGAGTTGAAGTAGGTATAGAAGCAGTTCCTGAAACGGCATGAGCACTGAATCAATGTTACAGAGATTATGAATTTACATCATCGTCTGCTCTGCTGAGCTGCTTAACAGCGAATGCCCTCACTCGAGAATCGACTGTCCCAGGTCCAAGCAGCTCTAACGCATCATCTGTGTCAATCTCTGTCCAAACAGGGAGCAGCTCTTCTACAGCTTGTTTCACTTCAGATGAATCGCGCCATGCCACCGATTTGAGAAATTTCGTCAAGCCCTTCTTATCTCGAACGAGGTAGAATCTAAATTTCCATATCAGATCCTTCTCTTCAGATGTCAAAGGTTGGCTCGGCGAATAGCCGAGAATGACCTGAAACAGTGCTGGTAAATTATTGAGTCAATGTACACGGTAAGTTTGACGAACCCCTAGTTCGTCTCTGATCTTTGCATTGGGTTTGAGCTCCCGATCGTATGGGCTGCTTCTATGACTTCGAACAAGACGCCGATGTTTATCCTCCACAGGATTTTCGTGAGCAATATCTGGATCAACGACACTCCATAAATTACTATCACCGAGAAACGCAGATGTTATTGAGGGGGTAGTAGGAGTCTGCACTACCACAGATGGTAAATTCGAAGATGTCGAGGAAGTAGCCGATACTTCCTACATCCCGGCGTTAGCAAAGACAGAAAGAATTGTGGCGGGCGGAATCAACGTACAGGTTCGCTAAATATCACCGGGAAATCAAACCGTGGCAAATCGATATACAGAAACAGATTCTCAGATTTCTCTGTTGCAGCCTGGAGGGTGGGTCACCAGACATAAGTTTCAGAACATACGCCTGCGGGGTGACAAGCAAAATGATGTATTGTGTGCACACTCACAGCATGTATCTCCTCCATCTTTCGAAACGCCATCTTGTCAAGCCAGTCAGATTTTGGCAGATCTCCGCGTTCATATTTCTTCACGAGCTATTCCGAGGGACTTGTATCAGGGGAAAGTTGTATGATATACAGCATAAAACCCTCTACCTTTTCAAGACGTCCCATTTCGTCTTGAGTGATGAGCTTGCTTGGCGTAGTAGTTTCCAATGAGCCATCCGCCTCGACTCCTGGCCAGAGCAAGAGCCGGTGTTTCCCTCTGCGGAGAGTCCTGGAAGAAGAAAAGTATGAGCTCAAGACACAGTAAATGTCTTCAAACCACGTACCATTTCTTTCCGAATAAACGAAACGTTGACCCACCTACAGGAATAGCAGTTCTTGGCCCTCCAATGTCCCACACAGTGAATATTATCTGCGAGCTTAACGGAAGGTCGCAATATCGGATTGGGAGAGTTATCCATTCGTTCCAGCTAATTAGAGTCGTCAGACCCAGTCCAGCGCGTAGAGGCTACACGTACGTATAGCTATTTCTGAAGGCCTTGAAGGAAGTGCGGAAAGGAATTGTCAACGGCTTGTTATCTGCGATAAGTTGGCAAGTGACATAGAGGTCTGCAAGCGTGCTTTAAGCCGAGGTTATTTCACAACGCCTCCTTGAGAATCAAGGGGCTCACCTGGACTGCACGCCGTGAAATCTCAACTCAGGATTTTCAAGCAGCTCAGTGAAAGAGTTGGGCTTCCGGATTCCTTCTAGCTGTGAACTGAATGTAACGTGCGTCAAATCTACGGCTGCACGCTGGTATAATTGGGCCTCACATCCGGAAAGTAACTGGTAGCTTCAGATCAGAGAGTTTGGCGAAGGTGAAGTCATCGCGATTGTCTTTGTCCATCATCTCAAAGGTAAAGCGTGTTGAATCATCAAGTGTTCATGTGTGCGCTGCAAGTTCAGAGTTGTAATGGTTCAGAAGGTTTCTCGCAGTTAAGCGAATCAAGCTGACTTCATTCAAGTGCTGTCTTGCCTTTTTCAGCGACGCGTCACTTTTCTCATACATACTGCCGCCTGCGTCGATTGCAGAACATACTTAACAGGCATTCGCAATAAGACAAAGACTTTCTCAACTAAACAGCAAAAGATGCGAAAAGAGATGAAGCTGGTATATAATTACAGATTGGACGTGAACAAGCTAACTGATAGATACGGTCCTGTACGGTTAAGTACTTTTCAATGAACATATTCCCATCACCATTTACTCTGATTCGGGCTTGTAGTCGGGGCGCAGTGACCGCACAACCTTTCCTGTAAGAGTCAACGAGTCAGCAATCTATGAAAACGCTAGAGACATATGAAGACGTACCAGCTCTCCAGATCTCTTGGTTGTTAATCTCGTCGAGCTCTTTCTGGAGGTCCTCACGGTAGGTAGAGCGACCATTGTATTCCAGAGATTTGCGAGTCTCGGTTCCGTCTTTCACACTCTTGTAGAGAGCTTCAAACACAGGAAGGTTGGCCTTCTCGAAGATAGGGGCCCAGTCAAGAGCTCCGCGACGAGCAGTGGTGGAGCATGCGTTGTACATGTAATCCATTCTGCAGATATACCATCAGTATACGTACAGAAAGCATCACGACTTTACAAACGTACCCCTTGGCACCAATCAAAGGGTACAGGGATTGAGTAGCCTCCTCGACGGTCTCGTTGAAGGCTTCTGAAGGAGAGTGGCCGTTCTTGCGGAGAACTTGGTATTGTGCCAGGAACATTCCCTCTGAAATATAAGTCAGTCGAATTTACTGCAGGCGAAATAGTTGAAAAGACGTACGGATTCCTCCCATAAGCTATGAAAATCAAACAGACGTATTAGCAAAGTGTAAAACGGAAGAAGCAGTAGACTTACGACACCACGCTCGCCATACAGGTCAGAGTAGACCTCCTTCTCGAAGGTGGTCTCATACATGTAACCAGATCCAACGGCGACACCTAGAGCAATAGCTTTCTCCTTGGCTTTGCCGGAAATGTCTTGCCAGACGGCAATGGAAGAGTTAATACCACGACCCTCTTTGAAGAGAGTGCGGACGGTACGACCGGAACCCTTGGGAGCGACGAGGATGACATCGACATCCTTGGGGGGAATGACGTGGGTGTCCTCCTTGAACACGACGGAGAAACCGTGAGAGAAGTAAAGAGTCTTGCCCTTGGTGATGAGCGGAGCAATGGTGGGCCATGTCTGGGATTGAGCAGCGTCAGACAACAAGTTCATGATGATGGTACCCTTCTTGATAGCATCCTCAATGGGAAAGAGGGTCTCGAAAGGAACCCAGCCGTCCTCGATGGCTTGCCTCCAGCTCTCGCCACCCTCACGAACACCGACAATGACGTTGAGGCCGTTATCGCGGGCGTTCAAACCCTGTCCGTGACCTTGCGAACCGTAGCCGATGAGGGCGAGAGTGTCGTTCTTGAAGTAGTCCTGGAGCTTAGCCAGGGGCCAGTCGCTGCGCTCATAGACAACTTCCTTGGTTCCGGCAAAGTCAAGAGTCTTAACACCACGCGCTCCCTGTTGTTAATGAGTAAGACTGCGCTGTTTGAGCTCATAGAGAGCGCGGCTCACCAGTGCTGGGGCAGTGTGGGCGACCTTTGCGGCGGCTGCTTTGGCAAAAAGCGAGTACGAAGCCTTGGGTGCAGTGGAAGCAAGTGTACTGGGTGCACGACGCGAGGCGGCACGGAGAGACCTAGAAGCAGAGCGAGCGAAGGAAGCCATGGTGGTAAAACAAGAAACCTGTTGAATCAGTTCAAAACTTTTTCTGCACCGTTTTGAATCATGGACCGAGTCACAGCCGGCCGATTTACTCCGATTCGGAATACCCCCGACTGCATTTTCGAAATCCCTCCACACTAAAATACCGACGTCGGCGCCCCTTAGGCATCGTCTACGACATCCAGCACGCCATTCATTCTTGCTCAATGTGGAATTTTCTATGAACCCAGAAAAGCCAGACACCATTTTCGAGTTGATATGGGATGGATGATCAACACATTGTCTTAATACTCTACACTAAGTCGAGCAGTATTTAAATGCTCATCGTGACTGTATACATTATCGCATGTATAAAAAGCCCTTCAGATGGTCAAGCTTCAAAGCTTCAATGACTTTTGGTTTTTCGAGTATGAATACATGTGATAACGAAAAGAAGCGCCGGACGCAGTCGGGCTCGAGAGCGCTTAGGCGCCATCACGGCCGAATACCAATCAGAGCTCTGCGATTTAACAGTTTACCTTGACCGATGAATGGATGAAAAATGATCACAAATTCAAATTCAACAAAGTAGATAACATACGCAGTAAAAATTGACATCCGACACATACAGAAATTGCAAGGGTATAGTGAGTGGTATGAAGTGTACACTAATCGGATAACAGCGAAACGAGTAGAATGGATACAATGCAATAGCACAGACAGAACGGTTGGTGTGTACAGAAAGAACAAAGGTATTACAAGGGTATACAGTTGGTATACAGACAGAATAACCATGCTTTTTGGAAGCGGAAAAACAAAATTTGGGGTAGACTGGCAAGCAACAGACCAAAGACAATTCCAGGAAAACAACGAACAAAAAGAAAAGCAGAGACAGACAAGTAAAAAAAATTACTTACGCCCCTTCTTCTTTTTCTTCACAACCGTTGGGGCGGCTGGTACATTCGTGTTCAGAAGCGTATTTTGTAATGTTGTCTGGTCAAACCCGTCGGATTCGTCATCTGGCGTATTGAAGATGGAGGGCGGTATCGCACTGAGCCTGACATTTGGAGACACAAACCCTGCAGCGCCCCCAGCAGGCGGGCCATATATCGGAAGCCCAGAACGCTGTCCGGGGAGATCCATGCTCGGAGTTTTGGGCGTCGCGCCTCCGATACTTCCTGTCCGACTCCCCGCGCGACTTCCCCACCCAGCACCGATATGTGGCGAGCTAGAGCCTGCGCCACCTAACGCAGTTGGAGGGATGAAAGGTGATCTGGTAACCGTTGGAGGAGAGAAGTGCTCTTGGCTTTTATTTGCGAGTGGGTTTCCGTAAGGCCCTTGCGCAGAGGCTGGCCTCGGGATTACTGGTATAACAGGGCCCATTCCAGGCAACACAGGCGGGTGAGAGATTGGCGTAGATATTCCATGTCTGTCTGTCAACGTCTGCGGTATGAAGTTGGCTGGCAGCACCGTGAATGTCTCCGCAGGTGAATCTGGCTGTGTTACTGTGTCTGAATTTGTGCGAAGAATACCACGAGGACGTGTAGGTAGTATTTGTTGCTGCTGAACTTGAGGCAGAGGTGCAGGACGAGCGTTGGGGCTTAGATAAGCACTAGGATCCCGATCCTGATCCTCTAGTATACCAGAAGGTGGGCGCGACTATGATAAGAAGCAGTTAGTTACATACATCATGCGGAGTTAGAAACAAGTGAAGAAGACAATGGACAGCAATGCGGAGGCGAGATTAATAAAGAGGGATTGATACGTACTGGAGGTTCAACACGGAATTCATAAGAGCTGTTGCTGCCGTTAGACGGTCTGCGTATAGGGCCATTGCGATTAGAGCCATGAGGTGTAAGCAAGTCGTTATTTGGCGTGTATCCTCCAGCGCTACCATTCCTACTTCCCATAGCTGACGGTGTTCTGGGCGGAGGAACATATGTAGGTCCATCTGAAGGCGCTCTGGGCATAGCCATAGAAGATCCCAAGCCCCTTCCGCCTCGAGCCATGTCAGCGGGGGGTATATACAGCGGAGCCTCGCTCGGCGCTCGCTGCATTGCCATTGGAGGCTGGTAAGGAGTGCCATCCGACGGTGCCTTCGGGAGCCCAAAAGACGGCTTGTACGGCGACCTCTCACTAGGTAATCTTGACATGTCAACAGGCGGCCTATACGGTGTACCTTCACTTGGAGCTCTGGACATCCCGGAGGGAGGAGGTCGGTAAGTAGCATGTCCTTCCCCAGGAGCTTGCGGCATTGAGATAGGAGCCGGGCTATACGCTGAGCCACCCCCCGACGGTGGGGGTATATATGTAGTAGGCCCTTCTCCAGGCGCTCGAGGCATAGCAATGTTGGTCGAGGGATATCCTGCGCTGTCTACTCCGGAAGCCGGGGGTTTATATGTAGCAGGTGCTTCTCCGGGTGCTCGAGGCATTTCGAAAGGGACATTGCTGCTGGCATATGCTGTCCCAGGAGCACCTCCCGACGCCGGAGGTATATAGGTAGCTGGTGCTTCTCCGGGCGCTCGAGGCATCTCGAGTGGGGCCGTACTACCAGGGTATGAAGGATCACCTCCAAAGACTGGTGGTATATAGGTAGCAGGTGCCTCCCCCGGAGCTCGCGGCATTTCGAGTGGGTTCGAGTTGTATCCAGGACCACTTGCTCCTGGTGGTGGATTTTGATACGAAGGAGGTGCTTCTCCAGGAGCTAGCGGCATTGCTACAGGAGTAGAGCTATAGAGTGGACCATTTCTGGGAGCTGGAGAGGTTCCAATGGGTGGATGGTATGCTGGTCCTTCGCCCGGAGCTGTTGGCATAGCGGGAGGAGGCTGATAACCTGGACCAGGACCATCTCCTGGAGCGCGCGGCATCTGCGTAGAAGATTGGTAATTGGAAGGAGCCATGGTGCTAGGCGGTATATATCCTGGGTCTCCTGGTGCTTTTGGCATTTCCATATATTCTGATTGCTAAACCGAAGAAAAATATAAGAAAGTGCATTGAACTGATCTAAGATATCGAAATATAGAAACAAGACTTACAGAAGAATGAACCGCGGATCCCCATCCTTCCATACTACTCTGGGGGCCTCGAGTGGAATTGGCTCTGCTTTGTGGTCTTCCGAGCGTCGATCCGCGCATGCTGGTGTCTTCGAGAATTACGCTAAGATCGCCACGCATGTCGCGCTCACTGGGGAACTGCAGCATATCTAGTGGTAAGCCGGACGCCATAGAGGAGGAAGCCGAGCCAAGCGAAGTACGCCTGCCGGCGCGATACGACCCAGAGGAGGTAGCGCGAGGGACACCGGAATACATGGTACTACTCACCATGGGTATAGGCATGCCAGGGCCCGGGACGATGGGCGGGGCGGGCATAGGAAGGTAGGGCATTTTTGAGGCATCGTTGGGAGGTGGTGAGCCTGCAATAGTCGAGCCGTGCCTACTGTCGCCGCTCTTTGCAGCGCCCACAGCGGCGGTAATGGCAGCAGCAGTCGCAGCGGCGATTGTTGCAGCTGTTTCTTGTTCCTTTTCTTTTGCCCGCTCGCGGTCGCGTTCTTCTCGTTCGCGCTCCCTTTCGTGCTCGCGTTCCCGCTCTTCTTCAAGCCGCCTCGTCCTCTCGCGCTCGTGGTCCACGTCCTTTCTAGCCATAGCCACTGCCTCCGCTTTCTCTTTCTCCAACCGTTCTTTTTCTTTTCTCAACTCCTTCAGCTCTCGTTCTCTGGCTTCGTAAATCTGGCGCTTCTCGTATTCCATCCGAATGATCCCTTCTTGCTTTATCCTGTACTCCTCCATCTCTCGCTCTGCTTCCTTGCGAGCCCTCCGTTCCCTGTCCCTTTCTTCTTCGAGGCGCCTCTTCTCCTCCTCTATTCTCCTTCTTTCTTCGAGTAAGTGCTGAGCCTTGCGTTCTGCGTCTTTGGAGTGCTGGATTTCCCTGTCAAGTTTCTTCTCAGCGTCGAGCAGCTGCATTTTGGTGCGAAGCTTCTCCTGCTCATCGATCTCGCGCAGTTTAGTTTGAGCGCCCTCAGCTTCAAAAGATGTTGCTGTTGGGGTTACGTTGCTCGATTTGTGCGCGCGCCGAGGCTTGTCGCCTAATTCCTTCCGTCCCTTCGTGGTCGACCCTTCGGCAGATGTTGGTCCATTAGCAATAAGCGGAGGTTCGACAGTGGCTAGAGCCAGGCGTCCCTGTCGAAGCCCTTCGTCAAACCCTTCTCTACGGCCCTCCTCGCGTGCCAGCAGTAATACGTTTTTTTCTTTCATTTCTCGAGCATTAGCTCGTGCGCGAATCAAAGCACGTTCCGCCTCGTCGCGATCATCTTCAACCTTGCGTACGGCTTCGTTGGCACGATTCCTGTACACACGATTCAGTACGAATGCAAACAAGTAAAGAGTGAGACTTACAAATCGCGCTGCATGTTTTCGACTTGAAGTTTGTAACGTCCGATTTCTTGTTGGACATTGATGCTGTCCGTCTGCGCTTTGAGAACCGCCTGAGTAGTTTTGATACCATGCAAGTGCTTTTCCTGCTCGAGGTCTTTTCGTGCTTCTTCCTCTCGTGCAAGGTGCTCTTTGACGACCTCCAGCTGGAGCACCGCCGTCGTCAAGAGCTGCTTAGCTTTTTTGGCTTCATATTCTCTCTTGATGGCAAGCTGGATAAGCGCTTCTTTTGGAGTGTTGGATAGTTGCTTTTCACGCTCTTTCCGGACCTGCGTTGAGGGTCCTCGAAAGCTGCTGCTAAATTCTATAGAGTTGATGGTACTGCGATGGTTAGAGTGCGTCGATTGGGATTGAGATGGTCGCCCGACTGTTCGACGAGATACGGGTGACGGTGGGGTATTGCTAGAACTCGAAGTACTGCGAGTTGTTGGAGGTTGGATAGCGACTTGTGTATAGTATTCGTTTGCAGTTCCCTGTACATTTCTTCCTTGGATCAATGCCCACACATGTACCGCAAGCAGGAAAATGGACTAACTGTTTATGTGTATCATAGTCAAATTGCTGTCCGGTGGACATTGCGGAACGTTTTGCTGGGTGCACTGCGTCAGATCTCGGCCAAAAGAAGGAAATAAGGAGCACATACTTTCGACCAAGATGAGGAATTCCCGCTAGGGCATTGTCTAGAAAGAGGAGATGGGAGAGTTCGGAGTACAATGGTGGAAGGGCATCAGAACAGTGCCACCGATGAACTCTCCCAAATGGAGATAATCATGCTATCTTTGGAACAGCTGCCAGGCTCGCTGCGCCGCGGCCCGCGGTCTTTATGATTTTCACGCAGCGGTCAATGAGGCTCAAAGGCAGTGTTTAGGTTGGAATTTTGGAAGGGCTTGTAATTTCCGTTTATGTGCCTACTCTACTTGAACGTGGTAAGTATTTTTGTTGTTGAGTTCAATTTGGTGTAAATTCGGAACGAACATCAGCTTATATCAGCAACCGGGCCGAGGCGAGAGTGTGTGCCTTTTATGGGTTTTTGTTTTGAAGCAGAGGCAAAATGCCCTGCGAAGCAAGATGTATGTACCACTGACGATGAAACCAATTCCTCAGCGTATGCGTCTGGAGTCAGTCATTGATTCTTCGGGCAAACTGGGCGTGAAACTGCTTATGGTTAAGGTCTCGCGGCCCGTTCTAGCCATGTGATCGAGACCCTGTAAATTCATCTTCTGCCAAAATTAGGACCAAGTGCACTACTTACCTTTATCCTTCGATGATGCTCAAGATAACTACTGCCCGCCCAGTGGCGCGTATATTTACACGGAAAAGTAGCTCTTATTCCTTGCCACGGTCATGGATAAGGAATTCTCTTCGATGCACGGTGCGTTTCTTTGAAGCAAACCCAGTCAGCTACTTATTTACTACTGTCTCGTATTATCCAGGGACCTGTTTTGAAGAGACCAGTCAGCGCCTACCAGGCGAGGTCCTCTGCGACCGCTACTGCAGCTAGCACGTCGACCCAGCCATATCACGATCACATTCAACATCTTCCAGACGTCACTCAGGACGATCTACCAATTATCAGTCAAGATGAAGGCCAGGTCGCTATTGGATGGGATACAAGGACTTGGTCTCGATTGTACGTCTTACATCTTCTAATTGTCCTGCTTCTTATAATTCGACAGCCATAATATCTGGCTGCGAGATCATTGCCGCTGCCCGAAGTGCTTCCATGGTATCACAAAACAACGCTTGTTCAATACATCTGATGTACGTCCTAAATCATGATACTGCGTACAAAAGATGCGATTCCAAAGCCTCCAGATTCCGAGGGATATTGCTCCTTTACGGGTGGAATCCAAGCCAAATGGATTGGAAGTCACTTGTCAGTCATATATCTTGGCTCTACACGTTGTCCTCCCTTTCTTAACGTTCAAATGTTACCACAGGGCCTTCAAAAGAAACGCACATATCCTTCTATCCATGGTCATGGCTGCAGCGAAACTCGTATGATCCTCCCCTCAGTCGACCACCAGATTCTGCCGAGTAAGATTTATTTAGTTGTTGCTCTAATAGCACCTTATAACCATTTATTAGGAAAATATTATGGGGTTCCAAAATACAGAAATCTCCTCCAACTGTAATCTACGACGAAGTCATGGCCACCGACGATCAAGGCCTGTATAAATGGCTAACGAACGTAGTGAGTACCCTTTTTGAACCGTTATCACCCCTTATCCAACGATTCTGCCGCTCAAAAAGAGTTGTACACTAACAGCACTTGGACTGATCGTTTTAGCATGAATTCGGATTTTCGTTCGTAACAGGCGTACCTGCGACGCCGGAGGCGACAGAAGAGCTATCGCAGCGCATTGGATTTATACGTGAGACACAATGTGAAAGCTCTTCTTCCACTTTTACGGACTCGTCTAACCTTACGACGAATTGGCTATAGATGGAAAATTCTGGGATTTTACGTCCGACCTTGCAAAAGGCGACACAGCTTATACCACACTTGCCCTTGGTGCTCACACTGATAACACCTATTTCGTTCGTACTTTCAACGCGATCGTTTCTCTTTCTCACTTTCTGAAATTCTATGCAGACGGATCCTTGTGGCTTACAACTTTTCCATCTTCTCTCTCACACAAATGGCTCAGGCGGAGCTACCCTTCTCGTTGACGGATTCTACGCAGCTTCTATAATGAAAGAGCTACATCCGGAAGCATATGAACTTCTCGCCAAAGTACCAGTACCAGCACACGCAGCTGGTGAATTGACATCACTGTATCGCCCTTCTCCTGCTTCTGGATACCCTGTGCTAGGCCACGATCCCATTACAGGTGATATAACGCAAGTGCGATGGAATAACGATGATCGCAGTGTCATGAACCATCTCGCCCCAGAGCTCGTGGAGAAGTGGTATTTGTGACCTTTCACTCATCTGTTTTTAAATTCTTCTTAAAGTTGATATTTGCCTAGGTACGATGCGATTAGGCTTTGGAATAAGTGTCTAACGAGTTCAGACTCCGAATACTGGGTCCAACTCCAACCGGGGACCGCAGTTGGTACGTGGATTGTTCATCTATTTAAGATAATCAAAAAAAAAACTGAGCACACTTTCTCTGTCTTAGTTGTTGACAATCATCGCGTCTTGCATGGTCGCTCAGCCTTCGAAGGCACACGCCGTATGTGTGGGGCGTACATCGGCGTTGATGAGTACAAATCAAAGCTAGCCGTCCTCAGGGAGAAATTTGCACCCGATGCTATAGTGTCAAGCTCTGGAACGGCAGCCCGTCAAGAAGGGAGAAGTATATGGAACCCTGCGCTATGAAGGAATTACAGCGTGGTCCAACAACTCATTTGCATGGACTATCTTATACTGTGATAGTGAAGACCTGCCGCATAGTACACAATCCTTGACACTACTTTGTCAACGTTCTTACGATGACCAAATCATCAACAAATCAATTTTCAGGCATCTGAGTCGCTTGATGGATTATCCTTTATTTTTATTCTTTTCTGATATTCAGAACGATTAAATCCATGAAGATATAGCAGAATATACTTTTTGCGAACAAGCTTAGGCACTGGTAACATTGCCTGCAATCTCTTTCAAGATGTATCCTTCCAATCCACCGCATAACCATAGCTCCTGGACACTGGAGCCGATAGGCTTCACAGAGTATAGTTTTGTGGCTCCCGACACTCCAGCAGAGATGACGACCTTTCCGTCAGTCATGCTAACAGAGATGTCGATGCCCTTGTCCACTGTCAGTTCGCCCTCGAGTCCTCCAGCACCACGCTTGCTGTCTTTGGCGTATGTTTCGGTGAGGTCGCGCACAAGGTCGGGACATTCGAGGCAAACTAGACCATTGTTGATAGCATTACGTTTGAATATGTCACCAAAAGAACCGGCAATGACGAGGGGGATGCCAGCAGCTTTGAGAGCGGTAGCGGCTTGCTCTCGTGATGACCCAGTACCGAAGTTGTAGCCCGAGACGAGCACAACACCCTTCTTGACGTCCGCTGGAATGGGAGCGGATCTCTTTTGTTGGTCCGCAATGAGTGTGGATACGAGGGAGGCGAATCCAGGATCGTAGTTCTCCATTACCACCTCAGCTTGACGGGCCAGTGTGATATCGTCTTGATACGTGTATTTTCCGGGGTAGATTCCGTCAGTGTTCAGATTGTCCTGGGGCGCGAACAGCAGATTGCCAGAAAAGATAGCGGGGAAGCCTGGTAAAAGAGGTTCCTGAACAGCTGGTGACGCGCTGGCTGCCTTGGATGAAGGTGTATCGACAATAGAGAATGTAGGCGCTCCAAACGGTGGGAGTTTAGCAGGGTCCAATGAATCAGGGCCACAGATATATCCTTTGATCGCACTGGCAGCAACTACTGCTGGGCTGGCAAGGTAGGCCTGGGCATTTGGGTGTCCCATACGGCCTTTGTAGTTTCTGTTGGTCGCGCTAATTCCGGTCTGACCATCCTCAAGGAGGCCGACACCCAGACCGATGCAAGGGCCGCAACCTGCTGGCAGAGTCTTCGCGCCTGCGAGGGTGAGGGCATCCCAGTCACCACGTCGTTCAGACTCAGCCTGCACTGCTGAACTGGCGGCGGCGATGTAAAATTCGACGCCAGGAGCCACTTTGTGTCCCTTCATAACAGCCGCAGCCGCTGCGATATCAGATACACGCGAATTGGTGCAGCTGACAAGGTAAGCTTTCTGTATTGGTATGTGTTTCTCTTCCAAAATAGGCAACGGGTTTGAGATTTTGACGCTATTAGGGCCAGAGACGTAAGGTACAAGAGTCGAAAGGTCGAAAATAAGATGCGAAGAGTATTGGGCATCGGGATCTGAACTTAACGCGTAGGTGCGCAAAGCTTGTAATCTTTCGGCATTTATCCTTGGATGCACAGGCGGGGGAGGAATACCAGGAGACGATGCGAACGTCCTTAATTCGAGTTTCTTCAAGACGCCTTCGTACCATTCTAAGAGCGTCTCGTCGACGGGGAAAACGCCAGCCAAGGCACCCCATTCCGTAGTCATGTTTGCAATTGTAAGGCGATCATCCACAGCAAGGGCTTTAACACCTTCGCCAGTAAATTCCAGAGCCGCGTTCAAAACTTCATCCTGGTTAAAAGACCCACACAGAGCAACAATAACATCTTTTCCAGTGACACCCGGCGCGAGACGTCCGCGCAATTCGACCTTGACCATGCGAGGAACCTGCCACCATGTTTTGCCAGTAGCCCATAGCGCAGCCGCATCCGTACGCACGATGGGGGTGCCGACACACCCCACCCCACCGTACATGTTACTGTGGCTGTCTGAAGCTACTGTCAAGGTATTTGGGAATGCGTACCCTTCTTCGACAAGGATTTGATGTCCTATACCTCTTCCAGCGGGATAGAAATCGATTCCATAGGTGCGTGCAAACTCTTCAATCATTGAATACTTTGCCAGATTCTTGGAAGAACGGTTCTGCACATCATGATCTAGAGTAAACACGGGTTGCTTGTTGTTGTGAATACGTTTGGCTCCAATAGACTTGAACCTGTATTCATCAGCCAGTCATTGCTACACGGGAATTCTGATGCGCGTACTTGGATACAACAGGACCTGTATTATCGTGGGTCATGACATGTTCTGGCCGAATCATAACATAGTCTCCAGCCTTGACCACCTTGCCCTCAGGGAGTCCGACCGCGTATTTCTGGACGACCTTTTCGATGATAGTTTGTGGGGTGCGTGGTTGGTCTCCGACTAGAGTAGCCATAGCTCTCCGCGTGGAGACGCGCACATATTGGCGGGCCCAGTTACAGGGTGCGCGCATTATCGCTGAACCCAGATGGAGGAGGAGCGGGATAGAAGAGGTCGTCTCCTGAGATCAGTCTTTTTGCGGGTTATTCTCCTTCCGATATACCCGGGCCGTTAAAGCCGATAGCGAGCTTCAAAAGGATTGCACGCCATTGGATGATGGTAAGTCATGAGCGCTAATCTATTTTCTCCTTACCTGGTAAGAGATTTGTGAAGTTACAGTAACTCGAGCCGTAGTGAAATCGAGTCAAGGTATGAAGACACATACCTGTGGATTCAACTTTGCTCATTCATAAGTGCTACATTTTGGACGCAATTGGAAGGCCAGCTAGATTTCCCGAGAAACTACCACAAATTTGACAGTTTGACATTCCTTCGAGTCGTGAACCATAGGTAAAGAAAATGTCGGTCCGAGTATATAACACTGACTTGAAATATGTTGGCGCGTATGCCATTGTCAGAGCACTTTTTTTGCTACCAGGAGGCTGCTCAGAATTTAGATGGCGATAACTAAATGATGTCCAAATAAACAGAAGTCTTCGCAGATTGTAGAGAAAAGAAAGCATAATCTGCAGCATCTGTAAGCCATTTTCTAGATTATAAAAAGCATCATGATCATAGTCACACAATCGAAGAGGGATACAAGACCTCATAACCACCTGACATAGACGGGCGCCTATTTGAGCACATCAGATCCATCTGGCTGTGGCGATGGTACATAGTAGCCCACTTTCTTGCATACATAGTATATCTGACCAGCTTACGCATGACTAGTCAGCCGGGATCTATGTTCACCAAGCCTGTAAAAAGAGAGATCGCAATGCGGACAATAAATAGCAGAATTATAAATTTCAAGATATCTTAGCTCGTAAACCTTTTGGACTCAGGATTTTTGCTCAACTTCTTACGCGTCATCAAAAATTAGAGTCTACGGAGCGACAGAACTGAGCAACGTTGGAAGGCTTCACTAATTTGCCTGCCTAGCCAGGTAAAATATAGCACGGCTCTGGATGTTTGATAGTCTTGCTCAGGTCCAATTTATTCTTACTTCGTTCTGCTGATCGCTCTTATGCGTAGAATACTTATTTCAAGTCTGAATCTGCACGAGATCTTGGAAGACGTTGGGCGGTCGATGCTATTAACAGGCGTGTCAGCGTAGTAAAAGCAAAATCCTTGCGAGAAAAATACCAAAATATCACGGAATAATCGCTATAAATGTCTCCCAATTTCCACAAACGACAATACTGCATCCGAATGCTTATTTTCGACGAAACAAACGATCAAAAATGACGATGTAATTGTACTTGGCCTACTATGTGGGACGCAAGTCTTGAACGAGGAAAGACACCCCGAGATAACGCCTAGAATAGCGCAATGCCATGATGTTACAATTATAAAATCGAGGCTGCACGATAAGCAGTAGGCTTTACTGGACCAATCGAGCTCGCAAGGTCGAATAGATTTGCTTGCGACATAACGCCTCGTTTTGACCTTCTTCGGATTATACTTTGAAGTTTGCGGCCGTATTATATTGCGAGTGGAGTGGGTCTAAAAATTGGGGCTGCTGACGATAGCGCAGAATTCTGTCGAATTCAGGCAGGATATTCTCCTCCGAGGCGATGATCTGACAAACAGGCGACTCGGAGATATTTGATGGTGAGCATCTAGACAAGCGTTGCGGGAATTGAATGAGGTCGAGTGCGAGCGCTGGAGATTCTGAAGTTGTTGACTCGAAGTCACATAGCGGTCTTCCTTGTCTTCGGTATTCCGTATCGGAAAAGCTTTTGCTCCCTTCCAATATCTTTACATTGCCAAGGTATCTCAGTCAATGACAATCTACAAGTCGCTGTAAGTGACACATAATAACAGGTCACCCTAACACTAGTCGAGTCCTTCACCGACATGGCAACGACTGACTCCCGACGTACAGTGCTTTACTTTTCTTGTAATCATTCCGCCGAAGCAGAAATAAGGTGCGGAGAGAAAGGCTTATAACTACTGGACCCGACCTGAGTGGTATGTTTGTCGTGCCTATTCCGTTCCCATTTCTCAAGGCCTCCTATCCAGACTCTCGCAATCCTTTCGTTTGTTATGCTAGGCACCCCGCTCTCCTACCAAGAACTCAGTCACTGCTTGCAAGGAGCTTCCTCATCGTTCCTCAAAGATGATGTCCCACGTCTTCTATCGTCTCTCCAATACCACCAGGAACGTATCGATGATTTGAGCCGTTCAGTGGAGTCTCTCGATGCAGGGCCCATGAAACGTACTTTCCTCCAACCAAAGTTGTGGACTACGCAGTCGAGGAAGAAAAAGAAGGCCGCAAAGCTGGATGAACTCCGGAGGAGTAAACGCGACTCTTATGCCGCTATCAAAGCGCTCCACATACTGCTTTCCCCAATCCGACGCCTGCCGCCCGAATTGTTGACGGAGATATTTATATACTGTCTTCCTCAAACAATGTTCGTTCGACCAGGAGATGCAGATTCACCACTTCGTCTGATGCTCGTTTGCACCGAGTGGTGGAAGGTCTGTGTATCGAGTCCTCAAATGTGGTCATCTCTCGAGCTCGTGCGTCCCACTCACTCACAGAATGAGAACACCATCGAGCACCCTAAAGGCGCGGGTATTTTTAGTTCCTCATCCATCGACTTGTGGCTCTCGCGATCTGGAGATCTTCCTATTTCGTTATCCATTCTCGACGACCTGTTGGCAGTCGACGTCGTGCAGGATATTTTGGGAACATACTCCCGACGCTTGCAACACCTGAAAGTGAACATCCCCACAAAAACTTCGCCTAGCCTCCCTGATTACGATTACCCTCACTTAGAAGTCCTCGAAATCCGTACTCCCAGAGGCCTTACAATCGGATCTGTCAATACAATATCACGAAGTATGCTTCGCGCACCTAGACTTCGTGGGTTCATTTGGAAGAGTGTAACAAGCGGAGTTTTTATCCCCCCACCATTAGAGCTATGTTGGTCCAACATCACACATCTAACGCTTCACGCGACCATCACTGTCGACCATTGCTTCACAATTCTTTCGTCGGCGAGCAAAGTAACGTATGTCGACTTCAAAGATATCTTTGCTTTACCGAGGACCCTGCACTACCCAGATATCACGCTTCCCATGCTCTCCAATCTGACCCTGTGCTCCCATCATGATATATCGGTCCTCATCGACAGCCTCACCCTACCCAATCTCATAGAACTATCCATTGATATTCGTACGTGGCCATTTGACTCGATATTTAGTCTGTTCCGTCGGTCCAAATTCCCATTACAAATTCTCAGCTTCTTCTTTGTTCCACTACAAGAATTAGAACTCATCAAATGCCTTGAGTGCATCCAGCTCACGCTCACGGAGCTCACAGTACAGACAATATCACCATATGTGGTGACGGACACTTTGCTTGACAGACTAACATGTACAAGTCCAGGTGCCGTCTTATGCCCGCGCCTCCAAGTCCTCGCCTTCTACGATTGCATCTCCTGCTCTCCCGGACGTTTGGCTCTCATGGCGCGGTCACGACTACATCCCAATATATTCAGTCATACCCAAGCTAGCGCGAGCTCGGAAACGCGGGAAGAAGGACAGCTGGATGTTTTTCCACTCCGAATAATTGAACTCTATTCATCGAATATTGAACTCCCAAGTTTGAAGCCCCTGCGGCATATGGGATTGCAGCTCATTACCTATTCAGTCTCTGATGCCGTAACTACCGTCGACGTCGACCTGTTTTGACATTTCACACAGTCGGGTTTCGTAGCATATAAGAAATGTTCGTAAGTAAAAGTAAGGGCTACTTCGCCAGTTTTTTGATATCGCTCTCACCGTCCTCACCGTCCAGGTTCTCATTTCCTGTGATTCTGCAATTCCTCCGTACGGTTACATTGTTCTTATATTATAGTGCTCAAGTATGAAGCTATGAAGAGACAGGTTTTGTAGCATGTACTGTAACTACCAAACAACGCGTAAATAGAAGAATCGACGCGACGCGACGCGTCACAATACTCTTTTTCGCAACGTTCACCCATCTCCAAACATTTCTCATGTCCGAAAAAATCCCTTCAGCTCCTGGTCCATCTACTCCTTTGAATGAGTCATACACATACCATTCTCCACAACCGACTGCATCGGGCCCCTACATCCTTGGCGTCGATGAAGCAGGTCGAGGACCTGTTCTGGGTCCTCTCGTTTATGGCATTGCGTACTGTCCAGCAACATATAAGGACACATTGGAGGAACTCGGCTTTGCAGGTATTTGACTATCGATCCTTCAACGCGTCCGTTGGCTGTACCTGTTGACTAGATTCCAAAACATTGACTGCTGCCACCCGATCCACTTTATTGAATACTCTGAGTTCTGACCCCGCTAATCTTGGGTGGTCTGTTCGAGTTGTAAGGTAATCTATGACTCCATAAAAGCGTACTTGCATCGACTGAAATTTGATCTATAGTCCTCAAGCAATTTCAAGTGGCATGCTACGACGGCCACCAACCAATTTGAATCGACAATCCGAGAATGCCACGATTCTCCTCATTCGTGAGATCCTAGCAATAGGCATACAGTTATCGGAAGTCAGATTATCTGTCCTTTGCTGCAAGCTTCTGTATTTATGATATCTCGCACAGGTTTATGTCGATGCTCTAGGAACGACAACCACATACGAACAATACCTTTCGTCATTATTTCCAGGAATTGAATTCACAGTGACAACAAAGGCAGATTCGAAATTCAAGATAGTTGGTGCGGCTAGTGTAGCAGCGAAGGTCACTCGTGATGCGTGTGTAGAGGGATGGTACTTTGAAGAATCCGAAGGACAGACTGAACTGCCATGGAGTTCGACGTTGGGGTCGGGGTACCCGTCCGGTAATTCTACATGCACTCTTTTTTTACGATTTGGCTTAATTTGCTGCACCTCTTTACAGATCCCAATACCCAGGCGTGGCTAAAAACAGCTGTGGATCCCGTTTTCGGGTTTCCTAGCCTCGTGCGCTTTTCGTGGACAACAGTCAAGGTTATTCTCGAGAAGAGTGCACATGCTGTGAAATGGTATGTCTAGTACCAACTTTATGATTTAGCTTGCAATCTTATGTGTTTTTTTCTAGGTCTGATGATGGCCAGGAATCTTTGATCAAGGCCTTCGAGGGCGGCAAGGGACTGGATAAAGACAGATCTGTAGTCACAAAGGAGCTGAACTTGAGGAGTATCAGCATTCTTTAAGCCTTACTCCAAGGATTCATTTTGTACTTAGCCGCAAGGAGCTGGCAAATATATACGACAGAAATTTTAATACTGAGCGGTTTCTTCATTTCAATGTTAGAACTGGAACAGAATCCACCAAAGATACAGCGATCCAGGGGGATTGAATATTGCGTTGTGCGCCTTTTAAATTCACCCTGATCCAAGCGCTGGATTACTTACATCTGCACTCATGTCAATCATCTTTCAGTACCCTGGCTATATATCTGGTACACATGGCAGACATGACTCGAAGTTGATCGTTGCAACCTCCTTGGAGGCGCGCAAAGTGCCGCCCAACGCACACAGTAGACAGTGAGTCTTCAACGACGAATTCTCATGATAGTGGGTAAGTATACATATAAGTGATACTCCAATAATATCAGGTACCTTGATGTACATATCATGACGAAGGATTCAGAAGGTATACAAAGCAGATGGTGTGGAACCCCAACATGTTTATCTCCTCTTAGAGGGCGGCGAACCATGGGCATCCTCCGTAGCCTTTCTTTTCCCCAAACCAAACGCAACCTTCACACGATCGCCAGGAACTGGCGTCCCTGCCTGTGATGAAGGCTCGACGACTGCGGATGATATGCGAGAAAAACCTGCTTTAGGTGCTGGCGAGGCGGCCAAACCTACTGGGCTGAGACCGTTGGAAGTCAAGTGCAATTGTGGTGCGGGCACCGTCATGAAGCCGACTTCTGGAGCTTGTGGGCCAACTTTGCTTTCTTTTTTCTTCTTGTTCTTTTCAGTTTTGCCTTTCGCAAGTGGTTGGGCGTCGAAGAATTCGGCAGCTTGAGGTACAGCACTATATATATGGAAGATGAGTTTTGTTCATATAGTTCTGCAGATTAACTACACACCCTCTGTTTCCAACGGACAAGACGAAGTGAGCCTGTCCTGCCTTCTCCTGCCGCGCCTGGAAAGCCCTGTTCATGCTGAGTGGAGTGTCCCCACTGACCATAGCTTCTTTCTTCTTCTCTTCTGCGATCTTCTTCAAACGCTTCTCGGTTTTCATCTTGCCAGACCCTTTCCCGTGAAATTTATGAGATAATGCTTTCCATGCTTCCTTCGGCGTGAGTGATCGCCCAAATTCGTCATAGTAAACAATGTTGACGTCGGGTTTATAGTTTTTGAAAGTATCCATAGACTCCCTGGCTTCCTGTTGTTCGCGCAACCTATTATCGTATTCGCGTTGAGCTTGGTCCTTGTTACCTCCACGGGACTGATATTTCTCCAACTCTCGTTGAGCAACACGTCTCCGTTGATCTGCTAACCATAAGTCTCGTTGTCTCTGGGTTCTCTCGCGGTCTAGCTGATCTGCTGAGGGTTGCGCGAGAATGCCCTGATGACGAAGGATATTGAGAGTGGATGCCATGCCTGTGTTGAATGTCTGCTCGGAAGACGTGCCAACTTCGTCATTCGCATTCTCAACAGCGGCGTGTTCCTCTTCTTCAGTCTTCTTCAGTGCTTCCTCGATGGCATCCAGCATATTCATGTCGTAATCTTCGTCATCTTCGTCTTTTACACGAACTTCGCCAGCCTCTAGTTCCTCAAGAGCGACATCACCAGGGGCCATCGAAACATCGCGCGACTCAGCTTTCGGCTGCGTGGCTGGAGGTATTTGGCGTTCCTTCGGCTCCGACTTGGGCTTCACGATTGGATTGTTACCCACCGCCTGAACGAATTCGGAAGTCTCGTCAAAAGTTAATCCACCCTCCTCTTCGTGACCGGGATCTTCTTTTTTGACAAGTTCCGCATTCTCTTCCTCTTCCTCTTTCACTCGTTGCTCAGTGACTAGATATGACGAGAAATCAGCACATCATCCTAAATGCATAGTTGGTATTGACTTACTCTTCTTGGCCAACTCCTCTGGCGAAATTCTCTTCGCTTTCCGCAATTTAGCTTGACGAGAATGGGCAAGGGCAGCTTGAAGCTCGTCGTCATCCACAAAATTAGCGTCCAGGTCTCTGAGAATAGGAACGACAGGTTTGTCAACATCCATGTCGTTTTCACCGGGTTCCTCATCGACGGGCACTCTACGACTTGGTCTTTTCTTTTTTGTCTATGCAAGTTCATGAGACATGAAATGAAGAAAGATAGCATACGATCACAAACTTTGGGCTTTTTGAATCCAACATCGCCTTCTTGGATATAATCGGCAGTTTCGAGATTCTCTGACATATAAATGAGCACTCATCCGAAGATATGGACGGCAAAAAAATGGCATACTTGCATAGTCAATCGTTAGAAGCGACTTATTGAGCGAAGCTGCTGCTTGTTGTTTCTGTTCCTCTTGTCTTGCTTTACCGGACAGCGTAGTGGAACTGCCTAAGCGGAATTCCTAGCAACGAGGAATCAACCACAAGCCAATTTTCAAATTTACCGACCTTAAACTCACCGTATTACGAGGGCCATCAATATCCTCATCGTACTTCGCCAGAATGGAACGTTTGTTTAAGCCTTGGTTCCCTTCAGTGAATTCGTCATCGTCATATCCAGTGTAATCGCGCTTTTTGGTTTTGAGATCTTGGATGCCTTTCCTTCTCTCTTCCTCGGCCATTTCCACATTCTGTAGCTCATCCTCTAGATACAAGAAAATGAGTCAGATTTTGATTAATTATGTCAATGATAGATATGTGTATACCTTCATTATCGAGAATTCTACTGTCTTTCAGAGTAAGTATCCGAGCTTCGCCCTCATCCATTTCGTCGAAGTCATGGCTGACCTTGAGGCCGACAAGATCACCTATGAAACAGTTATTATCATGGGGCACCGAATGATAACGAATGGCGCACGTTCGGTGTAATCCTGCAAAGCCTCATTATCTCTACTTTCAAACTCTTCTTGTCGTTTCTTGGCGAGTTCCTTCTCTTTCTTCTTATTCCTTTTGACCCACTTCATCGTGTCGTCTACATCGTCGTCTGCGTCACCGAGAGTTGTTCCTTTCAGTGATGCGTTGAGCTCCCGTCGATTCCGCACCCTGTCGAAGCAAGATATGAGCGTTGGGCATCTCAAATTTCAAAATGGCCAGGATTTCTGGTGGACCGAATAGAAACAATGAAGCACAGTGGATAAGAGTAGATAGAAACAAGACTTACTTGGCTATTTTATCCTGAATTTTCCTATAAGGTGGGAAAGTAAGGTTAGTGAATTGCACCCAAGAGCTGACCACTGACTTTGCATCGCGCTCCTTCGCCTCCTTTTCCCGTAGATTTGCATAATTGCTTTCTGCTTGTTGGTCAGCGTCTGCAGGTGCCTTGTCGTCTGTTAGAGGCTTGAGTCCGAGAGAAATACGGATCTTGTTTGTCTCCTCCAAACTGATACTTTCTTCCATCGACATTCTGCTGGTGTTCTAAACAGGAAGCAGAGACAAACGGTAGAGTGTGGAAAGGATGTTGCGGGAGTCAGTAACAAGTAGTAACAGCTGCTGTGTGGTCGGGCCCAAAGAGTTTGATCGCATTACGCAATCAAACAGACAACTACCTTTCCGGCACTGTCCTTCTTTATATACAAAACGCCTACTGAAGGATGTCTGCCTTTACTGGTCCCTTTCGAAGGACGTACCGCTACCTGGTATGCAACTATACATTTACCTCCAGAATCCATCTGATTCGTTGTCCATGCAGCAACGTCAGGCCCATGAAAACCCCGTCATCTTCTACTCCGTCATTATTGGATCTATAGGACCTCTCATGACCCTCACCATTCTCCCTCTTCGCGAAAGACTGGGATACAAGCCCGCAGAAATGATTCCTCAGACGTATCCCAGTGAGTCAAGTCTTGAATAACGGATCATGAATATCCTAATTTAGTCAAACAGTACCCAATCGACCCAGACGTCAAGTGCAAGGATATGAAGACTCTTGAAACATCTCCTAGGCTACCTTGCTAATTGAAAATACTGTTGCGCGATATAGAGGCTTTGAATTCATATGGGATACGGACTTGCGTCCTTGCTCAATACACGATACGACCAATTTTGCAGTTCGTGAACTTTTGTCAGTCCTCGTGCGGCCCCTAGTTCGTGAGTTCGATATATATGCTATATTCTCCTTCACATGGATGTTACCAACCGTCAGAAAGAAAAATATTTTTTATTTTTGGTGAGTTACAATTACGAACTTCATAATCCGTGTCCCCTCAAACATCCATTATAGAGCATACCAGAAGACTGTTCGAAAGGCTAATCGGAGAAGCTTGGGAGGCGACTCCTACGGTCAAAACTTATACTCAACGCGTCTATCTATCTATCTTCCTCAATGAGGATATTTTGAGGCGATAATTTTATCTCCCTTATAAGTCCGTCGTTTCAGGAAGGACGTGAGAGAGGGTCGAACCTCAATCCATTCATGCTGTCATGAAATCTGTATCGCATGTTAGGTTTACGAAGCTCTCATCGATCCGGGATCCGAGCTCGAGCATCGCTTGTTGCTTTCACGCGTCTGCTTCCATGGTTTTGTTTGTGGGTTGCTGTTCACTGATATATGATGTTCCGTAGCTGTACCCATGTACATGGAAGAAGATATTATGAACAGGCCTAAGGTGCGTCGTTCTTTTTTCATTCACTTCCAACTTCATCAATATGATTTGTTGAACTAACTTGACTGTTTTCCAGCTCTTTCATCAAACACTTCCAACTATTTGGACTGATTACAGTCTAGTAAAAGACAAAGGAATCCACATGCATAATTGTCTTCCCTGAGATTATCGTTTGAATGCACAAAAATGTAACGTTAGGACCAGGGCCGCTATTCGAAGTATTACTCCAACTTCTTTGCCCCTCCTCCCCCGCTCAGCCGTTATTTTTCTCTACGAGACCCACTATTTAAAGGCTTGAAACAAATCCGCTGATTGAGACTATCAACCATACCTCCTTATCATTACTTCCGTTCAGCTTTTGACGTCGGATACATGCCATTACATCATCGGGACATCCGATGCGACGTATGTACATCCTGTCTTTGAATAGACCGCTCTGAAATCCCATTCACAGCAAATGCTTTCAACCTCGAAATCCGATGCAAAGATAGCAGTTTTACCGTCTTATACGCCAAACTCTCAACGACTATTTCCTATCGAACTATCGAAGTACCCAATATGAAACGCTGCGATTTGTCTAACTAAACAGCAGCCTGCTATTGGCTTGTCACCGAAGTCCTATCACTTGCGATGATTCCGCTCTCGCGCGGTGAACAAACTGTTTTCCGTCTCGCGGAATTTCACCTACCCTTACTTGGTGGTCCCTTTCCAACGGGAGCGGGACGTGCAGAGTCTTATTGGTTTCTTTGTCGTTCGTAAACGATTTATCCTCTCCACTGGAAAAAAGTATATGCTCCCGACCTTGTCATCTGAGGTCTCATTCATGCTAACAGGCCTTCATTATTTGCAGTACCATTTACGGAACTACACGCAATAGACCATACATACAACAATCACATTCTGGGTTTTTTTTTAACTTATACTGCTCACATGCCCCAGTAACCGCCATCGATGCCATCTGAAAATATGAATTCCAAGCCCTTTTTGGTCTATTCATTATGATGAGGTGGTCCAGGTCTTTTTTATACAACCAAGATGCAGTCATTGGTCCCTCAGCCGTCGGATTTCCTCCCTCCCTGGCGGTTTCTTTGGGTGAGTCTACAATATTTCTGGAGGTCCTTGGTCTCTTGAAAAATAATAATAATCTGAGCCGTCTGTTTTAGATATATCAACCCTGGAAAATACTCCTGTGTCACCGTAAATGTGGCATCACCTCCTGCGTAACTTGCTAGGTTATAACGACCGAAGAATAGGAACGCCGCAACCAGGATCTAATTAGTGTACGGGAACCCACATTGCAAATATCGACCCAGCCAAGAATGAAATACATACATGGATGAGCAGAGTCGCGTGGACAAAAGGTACGTACTTGCCATTGCTTCGAGGTCATTCAGAGAAAGTTGAGCATATCTACGAAGCAGTCGGACTCATTTCCACAGGGTCCAGATACAGATCGAATGGACGGCCCGCGCGTAGTATTTGAGTGTGATGCCAAACGCCCTTTGCAACTGCGGCTTTGTTGTGAGTTTAACATTTGTTTTGAACTGCGGAAACGCAGACACGACGCATAATTTTCTGTGCCACCTCCAATTTTTATTACGGTGAATAAAAGTACGGGTGCAATCGCATTTCTATCTCGGTGCATGTGAACCTTCTGTGATGTCCTTGTGAGCGATAAGGAATCGACAAAAATCGATACTCAGCCAATCCTTGCTTGGCGTCGTCCAATCCAAAATTCCAAATGGACCAAAAAATCCCACATTTCCCCACCTCCGCGTTGGTTCCTTCGCATTTTCAAACTCAACCCCACGGAGAATGTGGGGTAGGCGATCTTTCATCAACTTTGTCATCAAGTATGACCATACGTAATCCTGGGTAGGCGCCACTGGTGACCCTCATTAGACCTTGGAAACTGTAAACAGCCTACTTTTCAGCAAAATATATGGGAGGATTTGAAAGAGGTGAGCCTGGGTGAGCGCGTCCCAACGGACGATCGAAATTACAACTGTATCCGGAGAGCAGCGGTCTTAGGGTTGGCCTACATCGTGATCATGAAAATTGACGACTAGTCATGGGTCAGAATTATGTATAA
>QFFD01000078.1:0-50655 GCA_003314615.1 Pholiota microspora
AACTGCATGGGGTGATCAAGACAATGTGGACACCGAATAAACGGGCCCTGCTGGATTCAGCTGTGTCGTTGATCCCTCATAGCCGCCTTGCGCAGTGTATCGGACGTGGGACAGTCGGTATAGGCAACACCCTCGACACTGGGTGCAGGACATCTCTACCACGGAAAAACTCTGTTTGTGAGAGATTCTTCGTCTGTTAGATGACTAGGGACGCGCATATATCCATGTTCGAGATTCTTTGGGGCATTTGCGGTGCGACGCGCGACACAAGTACGTCAAGGACCGCGCATATATCTACCCCTTTGGCCCTCTGTTGTCAGGAAATCATTGGAATACCTGCTTCTTCTGGTTGCTCCCTCTACAGCCCACCTTTTTTCTTATCCAATTCCTCTGTCAGCCCGTCTACCCTTTTCCTGCTTGTCGAAAGCGCATATATTCACCCTTCTCCAGTCACCCTCACTTCCTCTACCTCCGCCTTCTTTCTGTCCACCCACAGGCTGCAAGCTTGGAGAAGCGCCTACATGTAGCCCCTCTATGATCTCCCGCTCTCTCCCTCTGGTCTCATCCTCTCCTCCTCTCCTCATTTCCGCCTCTCCGCATCCGACTCTTCGCCTCTTCGCCTTTTCACCCTACTACCCTCCCCTCCGCCCTCGCTACCATCTTATCACTTTCCTTCCACTGTCATCCCAAACCTCGACCCCTTATCTAACAGTGGCTACCCCCTCCAAGCCCTTGGACAATATCACTCTTCTAATGGTGGTGCTCTCGACTGCAGTGACCCCGCGCTGGAGCATCGTCGGTCGTTCTGCTAACAGGCCATCCCATGGGTCCTCAGGCACGCGCATATACGTACCCTCTGCTGCCAGGCATTACTAACACCCTCAAGGAACCCTCTTACTCCCTCTGCACTCCACCCATGACCTTCCCTCTCATTCGATCCCTCTCTCTTTCTGATGCTAGGGCTTGGCGCAGCGCATATATTCACCCATCCCTCCTGCATCTTCCTGTCCGCCGTCACCCTGGATACTTGGAGCAGCGCATATACGTACCTTTATATGGTCTCTTGTCCTCCCCGGCCCCCTCCCATCATCCCTTCCCTACTCCTCCTCGTCTCTCCTCCTCATTACTTCCCGCCTCTTTTCTTCAAACCTCGACTCCGCAACTAACAGCCCCACCCTCGGATGCTCACCCTTTCCCAAGTGGTACTCTCTCGACCGCAGTGACCACGAGTCGCAGTACTGACGATCGTGCTGCTTGGACGTGGGTTCAGGCACGCGCTTTCCGCGTCTATTCGTCCCCCATCGCTGTCGGGCACGTTCTGAAAGTGTTTGGTTCTACAGGCCCGTATCTCCCCAGATATACCCACAGAAAGTGCGCGGGTCATCTAACGTGAACACCAAAGGTCGCGTTTCGGGGCTGACTTCTGACTGTTCGAAAATCGCCCACGGGGGGAGATTAGGACGGGAAGTAAGCTATCGTCTCGTTGCTTCCCCGAGGACGTTTCAGGGCCAACGTTGGCATCCGTACTGATGATTGTTGGAGGGTTTCGACTGGTTTCGTCACATCTCGTTGTGCGGCGTTGCTTATTCCTCTGCTGCCCGTAGTTCGCGCATATACCTACCCCTTCTTCGGTGGGGTGTCCCCTCTCTCCACCGTGCGCTGGTGCCTGCAGACGGCTACGATACGTACGTAAATCTGCATCCTCCAGCTCCTGACGCGTGGACCAAGTCTGCGTACAAAACGCCACTGATTTTCATGATCAAGATTTATGGCATCCCATCGCTCCTCTGGTTAATCACCTGGCATACGTTTCTTTCTCGCTTTCGAGAATAATGCTCACGCTACCACTGGCCAGGTGGACCTGCCCTAGACCCCACGAGCCGTTCGGCGCGTTCTGTGTTGTGGGGCGCGATACGCAATGCGCATATACGCACGCACTCTTGTGGCGCTGCTGGATGGTGTGGGTGTGCATTCGCTCGCTGTATAGCTTGTACGAACAACATCCGTTGTCGTATGGGCTAGTCTCTTACTCTGATTTAACTGACACCCACCACAACTAACTATCTCTGATACTTCGAAATCTTGATTTCTCTTTCGTCATTCGAGGCTCTAATACTGGTGGTTCTCGCTGTGTACTGTGTGCACGTCTCTGGATTCCTCAGATCGATGGATACTCTACTCATATCGTTGGCAGACTTGGGAGTTAGGCTTGCGCAAGATTCTGTTGTGCCATGTAGACCATGTGCGGTTTATGCCCCCTCGGCCTAGTTCGGCGTATCGTGGTATACCCCCGGGAAACAAAGAGACCTTGTACATTGGGGACTGTGGCGAACATGGGAAACTGCCGACATAGTATAAATTGATATTTGGGTGTCTGTCGAAACCGTAACAAACCACTGGGGGAATTGCGGGATTATTATCTTCTTTTCCATCAACCCATCTCTGTCTGCCATTGAGTTGCCCGAGCCTTCTGACGTGAAGGATTACTGAACGTCCTTGCTCTAGAATTCTTCGAATTTCGCGGACACAGCGGACAATTACGACGTTGGGAAAGCCGTTTGCCTTATCTAACGTTACGTTTTGAATGTCGCATGGTCAATCCTGAAGCTTTCCGAGCTATGTCGCGTCCGCACATCCCCTTGAAGTTTTGAATTATTGTTTGAAGTGTTTGTTAATTAGCTGGCTTAAGAGATACGAATGAGCGCCTTCGCTGGGGTTGTTTCAAAAATCAAAAACAGAAGCTCCGAGCTATCCTGTCGTAATGCTCATACAGAACATTCCGCATGAGAGAACGTCAACATACATGCACCAAATATTTGGATAGTCATTGTGGTCACTGTAATACGAGTCAAATGGTGTACCCATCCGAAATTCTATTCGGTTGGGTACCATGAACGTTCGTAAGTTGTCCCTCAAACCTAATTGATCTTCAGGCACATTACTTGCTTCGGTTTCCGCCGTTTTTTTTTTCATTTCTCACTCTACGTTGAATAATGTTCTGCGGCGGAGACATCCGACGGTTGAGTTTTATATGGCTCTTGACATGAAGTATCGCGCAGAGGGTTGGAGGCGAGCCAGTCAGTCTGGTCAGCAGATGTGGCTGGCCGAGACTCTGAGAAGATGGGGTGAATGAGGTTATGATTCATATGTATTGGCTAATTTACGGTACCTAAGTCAGGCTGATGATGCGAAGCCGTCTATTTATTCTGAGCAGACTTGTCGTTTGCGGTCGTTCGCCTTAGGCTGATAATCTCGAATCAAAGTAGTTGTCGATTATAATGAGTGCTTCATCATCTTGAGGATTTACTTGCATAAAATCAGATAGAAAAAACGTAGCTATTGCAGCAGTAATTATCCGGAACTACTTTCAGAAGAAGGGGATCTATCTATAGTACTGACTTTACTGTTGCAATGGACAGGCTGATTGGAAGGCGGCATAGTCTCCGTATCTACGTATAGAAGATCACCGAGCATATAGTTGACAGCTTCTTTGTATAATAATGCATCGGCGTAAGGTATAAAAGGTCCTCCAGTGCGCCTCAGAGATGCAGCATCAATAACAAGCTAACGCATCGACTTGAAGATAAACCTACACAGTAAGTCAGCTAAATGCCATACTCTTTGAGCCTTCACTGAATTTCATGCAATACAGAACATGTCTACACCTGGCGCGAAGCTCAGCGGTACCTGGTACAACCAACTAGGCTCGGTGATGAAGATCGTCGCAAACGCAGACGGGTCTATCAGCGGACAATACAACTCTGCTGTTGGAGAAGCGACAGATTATTATGTCCTCGCCGGGCGCTTCGATACGGCCCCACCACCCACTCAGGGCATCTCTGTTGGCTGGGTGGTCACTTACCACAACCAATATCGCAACGCCCATTCCACCGCAACCTGGAGTGGCCAATATTTCCAGGACAGCAGGGAAAGGATTGTTACCCACTGGTTGCTCACGACGAGTAGCATCCCGGGGGACATCTGGGGCGCTACCAGAGTCGGAAACGACACATTTACTCGCATCAGACCTACCGAGGCTGAGATTGCGGTCGCCCGTGAGATGACAGTTGGGTCGCCTCACGCAGAGGAGCTCATTGCAATGAGGAGTAGCTATGCGGCTGCTGTTTGATTCTCAGGATCAAGACATTGAGGCTAGACTCCCTGCTGTTCTTGAAGATAAGGAGTTTTGTGTTGCATTGTATTATCGAATACCGTACTGTACCAGTTCTCTTGTCAACTTGAAGGTGAATACAACTTCCACACCGAATTCGCGAACAAAGTTATTTATATTGGCAATGCTCATGAGAACAACATCCATTCAAGAAGAGATATTTGGTCTTCGGTGCAATATGCGCACCTCAAATGGTCGACACTCGTCACGGTGTTTACTGAGTCTTCCTACGGCAGTACTTACCATCCGCTTCTGATTATGCCCGACTTGTCTCGTTTAAAAAGGATGTCCACTTCTACTATTCGACACATACTACAGACTGTAATCAACTAAGGAGCCGAGATCAAGGGAGAACTTGTACATTTATTTGACGGAGAAAAAGAGTAAGTAATCGACCAAACTACCTTCCTGGAGTTACAAACACTGTTGATGGTGTGAGCCGAGCTCCCTAGCTGAATACAAATATACGAATTAAGAGGCAGCCATGTAACTCATCCTCATTTTGATCAGTTCCTCTGGATACGGCGACCCGACCGTCATCTGCCGGGCAATCACAATCTCAGCTTGGGTAGGCGGAGTGCGACCAAATGTGTCATTTCCAACTCTAGTAGAGCTCCAGATGGAGGCTGGCGTACTACTCGACGAATTTAACCACTGGGTTACGATTCTCTCCTTGGTGTCTTGAAAATACTGCCCACTCCAGGTTGTGGTAGAATTCGCGTTGAGGTCTGCGTTCTGGAAAGAGACCGCCCAGCCGACGGAGATACCCTCGTTCGAAGGAGGGGCTGTGTCGAAGCGTCCTGTGAGGACATAGAAATTTGTCGCTTCGCCAACTGCAGAGTTATACTGTCCAGTGATAGACCCATCTGCGTTTGCAACGAGCTTCATGACCGAGCCGAGCTGGTTGTACCAGGTACCGCTAAGCTTCTCAGCAGGTGTGGCCATGGTCTATGGTGTGATTGAGACTCGGATGTCAGAGCATTTTTCTAAGACTTACTGTTGAAGTTTCTGCTTCAGTTCGATGAGGTAGCTTGAACTTGCTCTGGGTGCTACTTCTGAAGCACACTGGGGGTCCTTATATATGCTGGGGTATAGCGCTATTATTATATGATGAAGCTTTCTAGGCTGATTTTTGCGCGGTGAGCTTCTGTTCGTGGACTCTGTCGCCTTCCAATCGGCCTGTCTATTACAACGGCGAAGTGAGTACTATGTATAGATGAGTAGCCCCTTCATTCGGCATGGTTCTGGACTGAGTAGCTGGTCCTGAATACTACTGGAATTATGCTACTGGATAACCAATACTCATACAATGTGATACATACATTTGTCTTATAAGAACCTGTCCGAGTTACTCCTGAGGCTGCTTCAGCATGGTCGAAGCTATCACTATAATTAGCTCATGGACTTCACTTCCAGGCGAACAACTGCCAGCCACCAGTTTATACAAAGACTGTAAGGGGTTTCATCATCGGATTCATTCAACCACCGTGCATCAAACACTAAACATGGGCCATATCCTCATCCCCCGTTCTCACCTCGGAGCTCCTCACATCTGCTGACCATAACTGCTTGTCCTCCGTGGGTATCTCATCATGTCAGAAACTATATACTTATATACCTCAGCCTGAACTACTACATCTCCATCCCCAAAAATTATCGATATGGAGTTTCATGTGACATCTCACGAACGTTCATAGTAAGCACTTGACCTTGAGCCGGGAATAGAACTCGTATGGTATCCCTATTTGCCTTGTGTAGAGCAGATGAGCATGTATATGTGCGATAAACCTCAAAGATATCACTCTGAGCTGACATAGAGCTTCATCGGATTGTTTGTTCAACTGCACTAGCTGAACTTCGCCATGGAGAAGTTGTACGTGAGCAAGCACCATACACAGAACGACTGGCAGATCGTAGTTCCGAATCCTTCCCTACCAGGTGGGCGACTCGGAGAAAGCTTGAGGGAAATATAGTGGGTCTGTCTTATAATTCCTCGACAAGGCAAGAACAGGCGGCGCGGAGTTCGAAGAGTAGATATATCGCATGCAGAACAGTTCGCGAACAGAGGTCCTTCGTGGCGTGAGCTTGTCTATGCTAAGAGACTTCCGATATCGACTGTCGTGTGCTCTACCACTGCGCAACGGCGTCATAAGCAATGAAGACCTAGCTCCTGTCTTCACAATTACGCTGCCCATGCATGTCGCTGTGCGTCCTGACGTCCTTAAGTCTGGGAAGTGCGCACCAGCATATGCATCTTCTTCTCTGTGACACGGGTGGATATAAGTTGATGGTCAGAGATAAGAAAATAATATATACACAGACGAGGGAAGGGCAGCAGCTGGAGTAGGGGAGTCATGAGCAGAGAGAAAGGTAAGATTTTAGAATCAACGGCTACATCTGTGAGAAAACCGGCAAGTATCGGGCCGGCTGAATGACCCCTGGCCAGCGCAAATTTTCTGTCTTTCTCCATATCCACTCGCGAAACAATAGACTATGTATTCATAACCATCTGCAGCTGAATGTAAAGGCCGAGTATTAAGGTATGTATATCATTTCTGACCTTTTGGTGACTGTTCTGACCCGTCCCTATCAATCGTTTAGCGTGCAGCATAGGCTTTGTCTCCCTCTTTGAACTTTAAATTCATAATAAGGCCTCGAACTCATATTCGCGCGGTAGCTTAACTCTGTACGACATCTAGGTGAAAATCTTCCCGCTGTACCTCTTGACGAGCGCTCACGGTATGTATTCAGTTAGATTCATCCATTCACAGAGATCTCCGCGCTCACAATTAACCTTGTCCGTAACTCGTGGATTCCATGACAGTGAACAGTTCTGCAAGGTTGAATTGTGATCAGTTAATCCCCGCCTCCCTAGATATTGAACTCAAAACTTGATTCCCCGGCGCAGCCGATATCCAATTCGATGTTCCGCCACCACTTACTCAGGAACGTCTCCAACAAAAATGCTGTTCAGTCTTCCGAAATGAGGCATGACGTGTGGAGGTCTGGTGTCTTTGACTCGGAGGGATGATTCTGGCACATTTTGAACAGGAAGTAGGACTCAAATTGGGCGAGTGTGCGCTGTGTGTCTCAACTACAACCTCACCTGATTTCGATTTGCTCGATGTGCATACAAGTATCACATCATTGAGCCCAAAGTGCACTGCATAGATCTTGTTTTACGCTTTGGTGGGCGCAGCGCTTTCCCTCGAGGTATATAATTGGCATTGGACGGTCCTCTTGGATTCACACCTTGACTCCAGAAGGATCGATGCTATGAAAACTAAATCGACCAGGCAACATTGTTGTTTGTGCAACTGCCGATTTTCGGCATGACATTCCTCGACATCCTTGCGATGTCCACTCCGCCTAACATAATTATCAACTCTGTTCAAGGTATGTCCGTCCCAAGCTTGTTCTGATTTCTAGAAATGCCGATAGCTCCGATTACACCGACAAAACTGAAAAGCTACACCAGCGGCTGAAAGAACATGTGTTTAACTTCAGGTCCATGGATCTGGGTCTCAGTTTAGAATCTGTCTGCTCGAGAGGAACACTGTTTATACGTGGCTCCTGGAAATGTAGAGGAGTTTCCTGAGAGTGTCAGCGGAGGATTTTGAACGTACAAGTCATTCAAGTAGTTAGACACAAGATTCTCTCCTAATTTTAGATTTAGCTGTGTATCAGAGGTAATGTGCCAGTGCATATACAACAACCAGCAGCCTTTGCAACGTCTAGGTCAGTGAAGATCTATACTCGGGTCTCATTTGAATAGCATTACTCACACTCTCCAAGCTATCATACACCGCAGGTTTTACATTCCAACTTACCACGTTCGACACCCGGGGAAATTACTTACAGTGATTGGACTTCAGGACGTTTTGATGATAGAAATCCTGGATGCTGGAAACTAGTATTATGCAATGCCGCGTACCACAAGATCACACTTCTAGCACCTGGCGTCCACAAATTCTATGGTCGGAGCTGGGAGCGGCTTGTCGACACTCAGAATGACAAGCAGTGGAGTACCAAATATCAAAGGCGGCGGACGAGAGCTCTATTATATTGTGAAACTCCTATTTCACGTAGGATGGAGCTCGCCATGCTGTGTGAAGTAGAACGAGAAGAGGACACTGCCTATTCTCTGATGGGACTCTTCAACGTCGGTATTGCAAGTTTTGCAACCGCATATAGTGAGGGTGCTGATCACGCATTTTAGCGTCTCCTTTGGGAGATTTTGGATTTGAAATCATTTGGCGTACCCGATCTGTTCAATTGAGCAGGTAAAAATCATCCTTTGCGATATTCATCTGTGGACCTTAACCATTTTAATTTTTGAATTAAACCTATAGCCCTCGCAGGCGTAGTCGCGCACCTGGGCATCTGGATCCCAGACTGGGATGCGGATGCCCAGTGCTCTTAATGTCGAAGATCTCCATGGTGGGTAGTGAATTATATTTCAAACCTCGTGGAAGCTATGGTGCTATGGTGGATCTCTCTGTGACCAGAATTTACCAGGGCAACCCCACTACCTACCATCCGTTAGAACAAAGGGTATCGGGCCCTGATCACACATTTCGGCAGGATATACCTGCCAAGAGATGGCAATTCACATTTGCGGATTTGAATATCAGGGAGATTGACCAGGATATTTGCATTTAATTTCAATGTATTGCGATACCACCAGCATACTACGAGGACGCCGGAAAAGTGACAGGCACTGGCAACTTTAGTCGCATCTATACAAAGAAACCTGTTATGTTCAATATGCTGGAACGGAATTCACAGCAAAACGATGAATCGGCTACTGATTACATGCAGGTCGTGACCAAAGACAAAGACATTAGGATACCACGAAAGGAGTTAGTTTTACATGGTATGCAACTTGTGTTCAAGTACTTGTAAATTCAGATTCCCAGACTGTACGAGATATGCACTGATCACTTCGTAATTATGATGCATCCGACGTTGAGACTCGAGAGGACTGAAAAGAAATGTAGTTTTATAATCAGGGCTAAGGATCAGCGTGAACAAGAGTTCAAGGAGCTTTAGAGTAAAGTACACTTCCTTCTTTTGCGAAATTCAAAGTCACCTGCAACCCTCCTTCCGGATCTAGAACCCAGTCGTAGAACACCCTGCATAAAACTTCATGTTCCTGTGGCACCATCCTCGAGGCCTGAACACCACGATATAACAAATGAGCAGGGTTGATGAGTACATCCTCAGCGGCGTCGGTTCCTATCTTGAACACCTTCAGATCTTTGCGGACGGATTGCGGAGCAGAAATCCAGGCCCCATAGTCAATGAGAGTGTACTCCGAAAGTGCACAAGCGGCGCGGATAGCTTCACGAGGGAAGCAGACGTATTGATGATACCACCGCGAGTAGTTATGACCCCAGGGAAGCTAGAGAAGATTAACACACATTTAGGCATGAGAGTATGAATGCGAATAGTCCGAACAATCAGAACATGGATGACAACCATACGAATGGACCCACCTGGCCGATGGAGAGGAAAATTTGGCTTTCTTTGATGTTCGTGGCGCTCTTGTCGCAACGGGACAGGAAACGAGTAGCAGGCCGCACATCTGGGTTAGGTGGACACTAAGAAGCGAATTAAATTATATGCATTTGCAGGACTATCTGAATTGCAGCTTACATTCACATCGGCCTCTCCGTTAGTGGCAATTTTGTTGAACATGGTTTCGATGCTGTCCGTTTGGTGAAGTCCAGCAGGATTAATCAACGGGCCTACAAGCGCGAAGCGATCTCGAAAGGCATATTTCCTGGCAGATACCGCGCCTGATCGGAGAAGCTGGATTTCTGCCGCAGGGACATAAGTTAGTGCAATATCGACATCACCGGCCGATAGTAATGCGAGAGATTCGGTAGAGTCCCCCAAGTACCAAGCAATCTGATAGTCAATGTGAGGTCAGTGGAAGGATACTTTAAAAAGAGAATGCAAGCGTACAAGGAAGGGTTCTTCACCTTTCTCGACCATGTATTGGATAAATTTGTCGGCCCACGCACGTATGAACCCAACTTGCCCAGCAGTACCATTGGCAATGCGGATGCATACACCGCGTGATTTGGCTGTTTCGAAGCCTCCATTGTAGATTTCGTACGGAGCACCAGCAGAAGGAAGGGGCTTAGCAAAAGAGATCTCGCCGGTTTGGATCTCATGAGGAGCCAAAGGTACTTCGTTAGTTGTAAAAAATCCGTCGAAAGGGGCCATGTTGCGAGGCTAACAAGATAGAAAGCTATAGTGAGATTCCGATATCGCCACCGCTTTATGAACAAATACCACTCCATACACGAGACCAGGGAAGGCCAGAATCAACGCCTCTCTATGATGGTCCCCGGCGGCCTCAAGGCTTCAAGGATTCACCTTTTCCTGCAACCTTGGCTTGGTATGAAAACGGACATGCCTATTTCGGTCATGTGCGCTGCGTGCAGGCCTAGCTCGCTTCTTCATCCTGAAATTCTAAAGTATACACACTGTCAGAGTTGACCCTCTGATGCAGAAAACTAAATAAAATGAGATCCCCACGTACCAGCACAATCTGAGATCCTAGAAAACAGATTGAAACAACGACGTGATTAGTTGGCTTGTATGTACAATATGTGCTGGGTGTCCGCGTTCACATAACGGGAACATGAGGTTGTGAAACAGGAAGGATTGCTGTGCCGCAATTTGAAGCTGGATCAAAAATGGATCCGTTGTTTGTTTTCCAGTATTTAAATTGGGGTCCAGCGACAATCAATTTTGTCTGCTCTCAATTGGCTCGATACAATCTACACAGTTGCACTCTTCCTTCTCCTCTGTAAACACTTTCGAGGCAAGGCGTCGCGCTCACCGGAACTCAACGCTTCGAAGAAAGCCCGAGACTCTCCTAGACCATAAGCAGCGAGCGGTGTTGTGACAACGCCGACGTAGGACGTGGTGTTGGGTGACGTTGGATTAACACCCCTGTTAAGAAACATAATCAGTACGTCCATCCATCCGCCTATTAGCTTACTTTCTCGAGATTTAACTCATCGACACTAGCGATCATCGACGATTACGCCGTCTTCATACACTCTCACTAAAATCGAAACATTTTTGACCGAGAAGCCGTGTGTATATATATACCCAGAAAAGATTTCAGTCCAGCTGACCTCTACTTCTTGAAGGGCCTGGGTATCCGGTGGCGGACTACATATAGGTAAGCTCACTAAATCACGACTGTACGTTGATTCACGCGTAATATGCAGAAACTCAGGGCTTTATTTCTCGTCCATGTCGGGTGGAATCTCGCAGTACAAGCTCAAAGTTTGCGAAATATACTCAGTGGACGGCAGCCAGATTTTGACTTTTCGCTTGTGTTGCCCGGGGATCCGGCATTTGCGAACTACACAAGGCCTTGTGAGTAGGTTCTTTGGCTCTTCTACGACTGGTAATACTTAGCTCGGTATGATATAGTTAATCTTCGTTTTGATTTCGAGCCTGCCGCTGTTGCATTTCCTACCACCGCCCAACAAGTCTCCGAGGTCGTGAAACTAGGCCAGTTTACGAACCACCAGGTCGTTGCACGTAGTGGTGGTGTAATTTGTGTTTCACTTATTCATACGTATACCTTACTTATCCCTGGTAGCATAGTTATGTTGCGAATGGGCTTGGAGGGAAAGATGGGGTCATTGTCGTCGATATGGCTAACTTTCACGCGATTACTGTCGATGATGCTTCTGGCACCGCCATCATTGAAGCTGGGAACAGACTTGGAGATATTGTCACAGTGTTGGCAGCCCATGGGCGCGGATTGCCACATGGCACATGTCCGTACGTTGGATTCGGGGGGCATGCAGGTGTGTTTACAGCTATCCGGATGTGTCTATTTTCTCAATCATCTTAGCTTTTGGAGGGTTTGGGTTTACGTCTCGCCTCTGGGGCCTTACTGTCGACGCGATCTTATCTATTGAAGTAGTCCTCGCAAATGGCACAATTACCACAGCGTCGCAGAAGAATTACCCGGACCTCTTCTTCGTATGTCTCCTTATTTCGATGTTCTATTTCCACCTTATGAATTGCTGCTTCCTTCTCACAACTGCTTGAACGACTTCATCTTATCCTCATCTTGACGTTCTATCCCACATATTAACTTGCCGATATTTCTAGGCACTCCGAGGGTCCGGCGCTTCTTTTGGTATCGCTACTGCATATACCGTTCGAACATTCCCGGCACCGCCCACCGCAACTATATTCTCTTATAACTGGCAATTCACTGCCCAAGGTGCCGCAGACGCCCTCGAATTGTACCAAGCATTCGTCGCTACTGCTCCGCTCCCGCCAACCTTCGGTGCTGAAATTGTAATCACCCCTGGTAATGTGCAAGGGAACGTCAGCATCGGACTCGCGGGCGGATGGTACGCTCCGCTTGATCAGTTAAATGCGACGCTCGGCCCGTTCTTGAATGCAATTCCCAACCCACATACACAGAGCTTCGATACTGGGGATTATCTCCATAGTGCAATTAATCTCGCTGGAGGAAGCCTAGATACGAAGGACCAGCCAGATAATACCGACACGTTCTATGCGAAGAGTTTAATGACGCCGCAGGCCTCGCCCATGAGTCCCAAGGCACTTTTAGCCTTCATGAACGTGGTAGCAAATGAGGGTTTCACAACCGAAGTGGTGAGTAAATCAACGAAGAGAATTTTTTCATAGCCTTCTGATACTTTCAACCTCACAGGGCTGGTTCTTCCAAGCCGAGCTCTTTGGAGGCCATAACTCAGCAATTAATGTAGTACCAACTTCGGCGACGGCCTTCAGTCAGCGTGACTCGTTATTCACAATTCAATTCTACGCTTCCTCCCCGGGAAACGTACCACCTTACCCCGCTTCTGGGTTCACCTTTCTCGAAAGTGGGTCCTTTTGTAAACAAATTGTTCCTCACATGCTGAATTCAACCTACCTAAGATGTCGTTAATGCCATAGTAAACAACAGCCCACCTCATTGGGATTATGGGTGCGTTCTTTTGTCTACATCTGTTCTACTGACAGATTATTATTCATGATTCCAAATAACTAGGGCTTACACGAACTACATCGACGATAGGCTCTTCAATTGTGTGTAGATTTCATACTTTACCATTTGTATTACCCTCATGCTATTCATTCCTTGTATCAGGGCAGCAAAGATATTACTCGGCCAATTATCCCCGCCTCCGCAGGCTTAAAGATTTGTACGACCCACGAGGAACCTTTACCTTCCCTACATCTATACAGGGCTAAAGTATATATGGCTCATTGCTCTCCGGGTCAATATCTCCTCGATTGGAATCTCAACCTTGTCAGTGGTTAACCGGTCCGCTCTTGCCACACCACAAACTCGGATTTCTCGTTAAATGTCACCCCTTAGACATTCTTCGTCGTTCGTTTTACCCTCTCTTACAGCTCGTTTGATATCCACATATTGTGTGTCCAACTTGGACGAATCCCAATCGGATGCTATACCAAATACATCACATTTTCCCAAGTTAGTCGTGAAATAAGCACCCGTTTCTTGGTGTACTCGCTGAAGGCATTTTTACAGCGCTTCAGACACCGGAATAGATTCTGAATGTCTTAGGTTGTTGTAAAGGCGCGCTTCGAAATGCTTTGATATGTCAGGAGGATGTTATGTCATGCGAGAATGATCACTAGCCTCCGCTATGATAGCAAATTGTTCAAGCTTGTGAATTGACCATAAAAGCAGTGAGGTCTAAGGGTCTCATCAAACATGACAGTCTTGCTTAAATCCATCTCTATATTGTGGATATTTTTCCCATACAGTTTAGCTGCTGTATATACACATATCCAACAGCTACCCACAACTATGTATGATTTCATTATAGTAGGAGGTGCGCATAACCTTTCTGCTGTGTTTGCTATAGCTGACATCGCATACAGGTGGAATTGGGGGATCTGTCATAGCCAATAGGTTGTCTGAAAATCATAAATTTGAAGTACTATTGATTGAAGCTGGACCAACGTGCGTACATCTGTACTTCGATATCTCCTGTTCGGACTCAATATAGAGTCTTATCAGGAATGAAGGTGTCCTGAACTCCATGGTTCCTTACCTAGCTGGGTCTCTTCAGAAAACTATATATGATTGGAATTACACCACTGTCCCTGGTACTGGGTTGAAGAATCGTACCCTGGACTATCCGAGAGGCCATATACTTGGAGGCTGCAGCTCACACAGTGATCTTCTGCTTGCGTTTTTCGTCAGTGATCAGCGCCTGATTTGCTTCGCCCAGATAATATGTTCTACACGCGAGGCTCTATGGACGACTACGACAGGTGGGCTGCGGCGACGGGTGATGCAGGCTGGTCATGGCAGAATCTGCTGCCATATATGTTGACAGTACAGTCACTCCCTGTTTTCGTCTACTCATCGTCTGATTTTTTCTAAGAACGAGAAATGGAGTCCTCCTTCAGACGGACACGATATTCGGGGGGACTTTGATCCTGCGGCTCATGGATTCAACGGAATGGTGTTTACAAGCCTCCCGAGCGATCCACAGCCAATCGATGACATGATCCTGCTTGTTCCCAAGGAACTTCCTTCCGAGTTTCCGTATCTTCTGGATATGAATTCAGGGAGACCACTAGGACTAGGTAAGACCTTCAACGCATCCCCCGTCCTAAGTAACTCTTCAGTCTTGTCAACTGACCCCTTTTCGTATCAGGATGGTATCAGGGAAGCATCGGAAATGGAACAAGAAGTAGTTCGGCAACCGCATACCTATCGTCCAAGTTCACGAGTAGACAAAATCTACATGTCCTATTGAACACGAAGGTCACAAGAATACACCCATTATCTAGTTCTTCAAAAACATGTTTGAAGTTTGGTTCAGTTGAAATAACAGGTGAGAATACAATAAATCTGTCCCATTTCTAACGGTGTATTTATAAATCAGGCCACTCGCTAAGTGCAAGGAAAGAGATAATCCTTTCTGCTGGACCTATCAACACGCCTCATATTTTAATGAATTCTGGTATCGGTGACCGTAAATCATTGACGAAGATAGGTATCTCAACCATTCTCAACCTTCCTAGCGTCGGGAAAAACCTTACGGATCAGCCCATCACGGGAGTATCTTTCTCGGTCAGTTCTAATAACACCTTGGACAAGTAAGATACCCTCAATATACTGGATGTATTTTTGAAAGCTGAACACGTCTCATCGCCATAGCCTCATGATGAACACGACTCTTCAAGACTTGGCTCTCGCCCAGTGGAAGTTGAATCGAACAGGGCCTTACGCGGACGCAGGACCGAATTTCATCGCTTGGACGCGGCTTGCAGATAATTCACCCATAATAAAGAATTTCGGAGACCCTTCTGCGGGGCCGAATACACCGCACTTGGAGCTTGCCCCCTTCGTCAGTTTTGTTGTTCTCTCCGATAAGCTCACATTAAAAGACACCTTTCACTTCAGAGTGGTGCAGCATTCTTTCAGACGCCACAACCTGGTCATTTTGTAGGCATAGGCTCAGTCATCGTGACACCAGCATCCCGTATGTGTCTGATTGAAATCAGTTGATGATTATTGTTGATTAAGTTTTCCATCTCCAGGTGGATCCGTGATTTTGAACCCTCTGGACCCGCTGGGGAAACATCGATATTGGCTTTTACACCGCCGAATTTGATCTATTCGCTATGAGAGAGGCACTCAAACTCTCCCAAAAGTTCTTCCAAGCACCGGTATGGAAAGGATATGTTATAGAACAGGTGGCCCCTCCTTCGAATGCCACCACCAATGCGTTGCTCGACGAGTACATCAGAAATTTTTCTTTCACTACTTATCATGCTGTCGGAACCGCCGCAATGTCCTCGAAGGACGCGAAATTCGGCGTCGTTGATCCTGATTTACGAGTCAAGGGGACTTCTGGACTTCGAATTGTTGATGCATCTGTGATGGTAAGCAACCTCTTGAATTTAATAACATATACAATCTAAATTGTGTATTCCAGCCCTTCACTGTTAGCGGACATCCACAAGCGGCCGTGTATGCCATTGCAGAGCGTGCATCTGACTTGATCAAGGAATCCTGGAATTGATTGTGGCAGCTTTCAGGCCTCCATATAGTAGACATTCACGGTCGTCGACGGTTGTTGGGTTGAATTTATTTTTTACTTTGTTCACCAGATTGTACACATGTCCCCTCTGTCACCTACGTTTGCAGAAATGGCAAAGAAATGGTTAAGTTCCAGTAAATAATTATAGGCGTATTGGAATTGATCCTGATTGCAGTAAAACTTTCGGTCCGGCTCTTGCCGTTCCCGACATATGAAATGCGCCGAACTCTTTCCTTCGACCACAATGGGGAACCGGTTTATCTCTCTCTTTACCCCGCGCCATGACGCTTTCAACAGCGGCTTCGTTTGCGGGTGACCCAAACGTCGCTGTAGCTCTCGCCGCGTCCCAGTATCGCCTCTCAGATACAGTCGACTACTACAGATTCTCTGAGCCCCCTGCCCTGGAGCACACAAACATTCCAACACGGCTAACAGGTCTATGCGCGACTCCTTTAATCCTTCGCAACGTTCTGGACTCCCTGGTCGCAGTGTCTGCATCGACATCACCTACCGGCAATGAGAGCATCGCGTGTGCGCTGCGACTTGATCCAGATCACCCCACACGACCTGCCGTAGAGCTCATCTTATCGAGCCATGAACCAATACGGAAAGGGACAGTCCGCTACCTCAAAAAGATATGGAGGCAAATGCTAGAGATATCAGCCCTCCCAAAGAGGAACGTGGACCGCGAGCCCTTCGTCGTTCTACTCACGGCCTTCCGGCATACGGTGTACGCGCACACGCTTCGCAAACTTCGGAGTGATTTTGCAAAACATATGGCGCTCATAGACTATTGGAAGGCTCAGAATGTTACGGAAAACGGTGAGCTTTTGGCTGAATTCGGATGTGGGGACGACGCCTGTTTGCGAGAGTCGTTGGTTGAGACATTGCTCTATCTGGAGCGTTGCAGGAGCGTATTTGCGCGCATGAGAGAGGATGTACACCACCCCAAAAGGATAATATCGACAAAAGGAGATTTTCTGCTATTGGTAGCTGTGATGGAGCTAGCAAGCCAAGCCGCGGATAGACTGCTCGCGAATGTTATCTCGTTGCGTGTGCTATCAATGCGCTGCTTCAATTGTGAGTTTTTAGTGCTAATCACTTATCGTTTCCAGCCTCACTAATACACCAAACTACAGCGAAGCATGTACTCACACATACCTTTCAGAGCATCACTTCCCTTCCACGTCATATCGTCGAGCTGCTCCATTTTTCTGCGAATCACATGGATAGTTTGCACTCGCATACTCTGCTTCTCACTCTTGTATCTCCGGTGCTGCCTCCGTCGCAACTCATATGGCCTCAAACAAATCATGAATGGGACACGATCCGAGAGTTTGTCTCAAGGGACGGAGGTAGGCGCAAATTTCGTCATGCGTTCGAAGAAAATCAATCTCAAACATACCCAGCTCCCAATCAATCCTCCCCGAAATCTACGGATGTTTTTGATTTAAGGACTTCCCCTGATAATCTCGTCGTGCACGGCGAGCTCAGTCTCATCACATATTTACACGCCTTGTATTTCCATAGCATAGCCCAAACATCGCCGCGGACATCTGGAAACCCTCATCCGCTTCATCTCACTCCTCTCAACTACATCGCGGTCACCTCACCTCCCTGCGCCCCGTCGGCTTTGTGGATCGATACGTACAATGCTCGTCATGCGTCCAGAGGCGATGGTCTACGATTCGACATTGCCCTCGATTTCTTCGTACATTGGGGTGCTTCGAGTGTCCAAGATCGTGGATGGCGGTGGATACCTTTGCCTCCTGTTCCGGATTTTGTAAAGGACGCAAATGGGGGCACAATAACAGTTGAATTAGGGCCTCTATCCAAACAGGGAAGTTGTGAAGCTGAGGAGAGAATTGTGACGGAAGCTTGGGATGCATATGTGAAGATGGTCAGACCAATGGTATAATCACTCCGTATTAGCAGATCGCGCTTGGGGCAGCGGTAAAAACTCCTCGCCTATACTTTACACGATAAGTTATACAAGTTGTTGTACAGATCCACATACTCAAACACTGTAGCTTTAGTTGCACTAAATTCTTACTCTTTCCTGCTAGCACCTGAAAGAGTAGAGGACAGTCCTTGACCCATTCCATCTCCTGCGGGGGCAGCGGTGGAAACCGCGGCAACGGGCATGATCATAACAGCCATCCACCTCGCGTGGTCGCTGGCCAGAAAGCACACCCACAATGCCATTCTTTCCCTTCTGTCCTGAGAAGCCTTCGGTTCCTGTGTGCAGTTCTGACATCCCCCCTGTGCAGAGCATTGGTGTATAGCAGAGCTCCAACGCCGACATTGTTAATCAGGGATGTCCAAATGGCCATATATGACACACTTCCAGAGCAAGATCCACGTGCTTGCAATCCTGCTCCTTCATGACATCTTCTTGAACAGAAATTGCCTATCCCTTCCCGAATCGCTTGTCGATCATAGAGACAGTGACTGCAGCCTATGCGACATTCATGTCGAGGCAGACGACGTTTGCGCCGGCCTCGACTGAAAGGATAGCAGCAGCGCATCCATTTCCTATTCAATTCGCTCTTGAACCAGCTCCAGTAATAATCGCCACTCTGCCCTCGAGAGATTGAGAAGGCCGGGGAGGTATTTGAAAGGCGTCAGAGGGTAGAGACATGCTGGATGAGATTACAGAATCTTTCACATGTCTGCCTGCTATGCAGAGAAGAAATGAGGATTGGATTGGATACAACGAACAACTTCTGGCCATAGTAAAAAGGCTATGAATACGTTCTCGATTATACGGTATACCGGAAGCCACTCCATCTGTCTCCCTTGTCCTTCTTCGCATCCTCTACGCTGGCGTAAACGCCATTCCTTTCATGCGCGTTTGTATTCTTAACGCCTACAATCACTTCGTCGCGTTCGCCTCGATCTCGGCGTGTGTTCTCTCTCCTTAGAAGGTATGTCACCTAGGGCAGCAGTAGCCTGGCACCAATAGGCGGGGATATCCGCGACGTAGAACCCCACCTCCTGGCGCTTCCTTCCAAGATTGTGAATCACTGTCTATTAATAGATATACCTACCTACCATCCCCCTGAGATTGTGTAGGCTACTTTTTTCTTTTTTCTGTATTTTATAGCCGGGTACGATATACGTGAGTGCCGAATGTAACCATTATTGGGCTCTTCGGAGGATGTCTTATTGGTCGCGATCTGGTCCGGGTTGTTTGCCAAATCCCCCTCTGACAAAGTGCCATGCCGACATATTGCCGGACCCTAATCAGTTACTTAAAGCCCTTTCAAATCTCTTTCTGCACGTTCTCTTATATCCAAGCCATGCCATTTGGCGAGATAGTTTGTGGGTCTCCGGGGAGCGGTAAATCGACATATTGCTACGGAAAATACCAACTTTTCACCGCACTCAAGCGCCCAATATCTGTTGTAAACCTCGATCCAGCAAACGACGCTCTGCCGTATCCTTGCGCAATCGATATCTCGACCCTTATTACTCTGCAAGATGTGATGGATAAGCATGGTCTGGGGCCGAATGGTGGAATGCTTTACTGCATGGGATACCTGGAGGCCAACTTCGATTGGCTAGAGGAACGGTTGAAAGAGTTGGGCGACGATGCTTACATTTTATTTGACCTCCCCGGACAAGTCGAGCTGAGTACAAACCATGAAAGTGTGAAGCACATTGTAGAAAAACTAACAAAGCTTTCATTTCGGGTATGTCCCTCTCTTTTCTAGCTGAATAGCCCTTGACCAATTCAGCTGGCTGCTGTGCATCTCTGCGATGCACATTATATCACAGATGCCTCAAAATACGTCTCCGTTCTTCTCCTCTCGCTGCGCGCAATGCTCCAGCTAGAACTCCCACACATCAATGTTCTTTCCAAAATCGACCTGATCTCGCAATACGGGGATCTAGACTTCAACCTCGACTTCTACACGGAAGTCCAAGACCTGTCTTATCTCGAAAACATGCTGCACTCAGCGCTACCTCCACGGTTTGCTGCGCTGAACATGGCTATGATGAATGGTAGCCGGGTCGAAATTCGGCCTCTCTTGACCTGGGCCCTTCGTGTTCTTGTTAACCCAGTACAACGTGCCATAGTCGAGGGTGAGTTCAGTCCTGGCTTTGATATAATTCACTGTATTTTGAAGTATCATGAGCACGCCCATATAAATATAAATGCAAGACGATGACAACCGTTCACAAACATGACTACAAGTTTAGAACGCAGATCAATTCGATTTATTTCGACAAAATAAAAAGGCAAGACGGGGCTTACTATATGCTTCGCAGTTTGGCTTGTCCGAGTGGTTGAGATACCGTACTTCGTTGCCTACATTCCACGAATCGATCATGACGACGGAGTCCTTGGTCCCAGCGGTCATCCCCTCATGTCCCTTGGCTAATTCGAATGTGTAGTTCAAACCGATGTGTTCTTGAAGTCTATGAATGGCGTAAGAAGTTGAGATGGGTAGGTACTGTAGGATTAGGCAATTGGGAATACAGACTGCTGCAAAGGCCGGCTGGTATCGAAGGAGATTTCTCCGACGTATTCTGCACGAAATGTCATTATGTGAGCCACATGAGGGGGATCACAATGGCGAGCTTACCCCCGACGTATGATCTGTATTTTATGTTGGTCATCGCGAAAGCTCCTAGACCATAGTCACTTTGCTTGACACGAGTGGGCTGGGTGGGAAGTACGTGCAAAGTTGCGTTGATATTTTCAGAGTAGTGGAAAGGAGGGGATAGAGTATGTGGAGTATTTACCATAAAGACGCCCTTTTGGAGGTCTGTGTTCCCGCAAGATGACTTCTTACTGAGAGCTGGGATCGGAGCGTTAATTTATGGGCACACAAAACTTGAAAAAGAGCGTCGGGGGACGACGTACATCTAATCGGCCACACCACATCAAGGAGACAAAGAGTCAAATCCAGACCCAAAATCGATTCTAATTGGAAAGAGCACGCACCTCGCACCGCAGCCTTTACATATCTCCGGATCACACTCCCTCATGAGCAGGCGGCATATACACTGCAGATCAGATATACAGCAGTCATGATACATTCGCGCGCTCTTCTTGTTTTTCTTGCTCGGGCAGCATTTGCAGCCTTTGAACCTGATTTCGCCTGGCGCCAGATATATTATATGACATGGACCGTGGAGCGGTTTGTAGGGAAGATGAAGGGGAAAGACGCACATTGTAGAGAGCACCAACAGTCCCGGAGGCACCGCTGCTTGGTATGGTAGCATGGGCAATCGGCGTGTTGGTTGCATGGGCCGGGATGGTAGCACGGCCCAGCGGGGATGCTCCTGTGTTTTATAGTTCGGTGTTAGGGGACATATGGAAGAGACGGGGTGAGAACAGACGAACATTAGCGGGGTCGTATCGCGATCTCTTTCGTCCTCATCTACAGAGCACATGTTGCGAAGAGACTTGTAATTAAAAATTTGGAGGGTAATATAGAGGGAGACGTACCAAACGTGAGATTTGTATTGACTTGATGATGATCGGTATTGGTCGTGTCGATGTCTTGGTCTCGGAAGAACTGGAGGCGCTCGACATACATCTACAAAGGGTTTAGTAAGTAAACCACGACATGGCGCGACAGACTGCGTGATAATTACTTCGACGCACGGGTGTCGACAGATGATGGAAAGATCGCAAGGCCTCGCATCTGGTATGAACTGCATCACACTTCGGAAAAGGGCCTTATCCTCATCGTCCCAATGCGTGTTCACCTATTTCACAGCCACTCCTATGAACACACCGGTTGTCCCCCTAAAAGAGGAAGGGAAGAAACGCACCATATTGATATTTCCCTCGTCCGCCGATTTATAGCAGTCATTCTTACACGCAGCGCCCTTCGCCTGCTTGAGCATCTCTGAGGTTTCAGTAGGCTTTGCGGGGGGAACAGGGTGGGCGGGAAGATGGATGCCGCAGTTCACGATGATGCAGTTTAGGTTCCCGCAGAATGTCGGGATGTCTTTTGAGATTGTTTCATAGAGGTCTAGCGATGGGTCTACCCAATCGCGTTGGATATCTGCGTACTCGTTCGTTTGTGAGGCGGGCCACCAGGGGTAGTCGCTGATATATATGTGAGTGAGTATGAATAGACGGAGGCTTGGAAAGATGAGGAGGGGGTACCGTTGGTTGAAGTACCAGATGAGGCCTGCACGGTTGGTCTCGCGCATGGGGGTTTTCATGATTCCGAGATTGTCGATGTCTTGGAGAGTGAAGTTGTGTTTGTATAGCAGCTTTCGGACTACTTCCATCTCTATCATTTCTACTATGAGACGATATGTCAGAATTTCATGGGATCTGATGAGTTAAAACGGACTGACAATCCGGGTCCATGAAGTCGTTCTGCCACGCGAAATCCTCGTAACTTTTGAGGAGGCCATGAACATCAATTTCTGGGTCATCTGCAAAATAGGCAAAGCGTGCACGAGATTCTCCGTCCGCCTTGACGCTGCGGGATTGCGGGGTGCAGGATGTATACCGTGGATAAGGACTCAACAGGGTGGTTACTTGGACTAGCTCCCATGTCACCACAGCCCGCGTATGTCTCCCCGAGATCGGATCTATATCTTCTATAATAAAGGACTCCTCATGCTCATCTACAGGTTCTTTCCAGTGCCGCTCAGCGCTTAGACTACTCGCAGAGGGTAGTTGAGGTGAGGGGTAATGGAATGCATTTAGCTGAATGAGAGTACTCCGTGAGTAGTTATCTTCCCAGTCATGGAAGCTCTTCCACAAGTCGTAGTATACGCGATAAGCAATTTCCTTGCGTGAAGTGATTTCCTCCAAGTCCTCAGCATCGTTGGGGAACCCTCGTGGTGTCAAATCGGAGATCTTATCGTCGTCAGATTCAGAGTCATCAACGAACAGCACCTGAGACATCTGGGTGCAAGAAAGCTGCTTAGGGACTGGAAACAAGAGGGACAAGCTAGAAGATTTGTAGAAAGTTGGAACTTGGGTTTGAAAGTAGATAAGAGTACAATGGACGCGTTAAAAACCGACAAGAAGCTCGAAATCTTGCGCTGAGTCAGCAGTTCATCGCTGACTGTGACTTCTCGCTCGTCCTTTGCAACGACAACAACCATTACAACTCTGAACCACCGACGTTCACTAACGGCGAACGATACTATTTTCACGTCCATTTACGAATTCCTATTGCAATAACTTGCAGATCTCAGGCTTCGTGGACGACCCCTCTGGACATACAACACTGACGACGTCCGTTTCTCACCTTGCTGGGTCGCGCACATCCTCTACAGGAGTAGCAGAAAGAGCTCGTTCTAGATAGGATCGACAACCTCTGTGCTTTCTATACATTTGTGACGCACACAAGATGGAGAAGGCGAATTCAAACATGCTGTTCGCGAATTTCAATCAGGATTTCTCGTATGTGTTGAACGAATGTATTGCCGTATAAGCTCACGTATTGCAGGTGTATCTCTGTGGGTACCAATAACTCCCAGATTTCAGGCTTCGTGGACGACCCCTCTGGACATCAACACTGATGACGTCCGTTTCTCACCTTGCTGGGTCGCGCACATCCTCTACAGGAGTAGCAGAAAGAGCTCTTTCTAGATAGGATCGACAACCTCTGTGCTTTCTACACATTTGTGACGCACACAAGATGGAGAAGGCGAATTCAAACATGCTGTTTGCGAATTTCAATCAGGATTTCTCGTATGTGTTGAACGAACAATTGGAATGTATTGAAGTATAAGCTCACGTATTACAGGTGTATCTCTGTGGGTACGCGGAAGGGGTATAGTGTAACCAATTGCGATCCATTTGGACGCGTTTATACTATGAGTACATCGGCAAATTCACTCTCAACTTTTGCAAATAATAAGCATAACTTTCTCTAGATGATGGCGCACGAGGAATCGTCGAGATGCTATTCTGCACGTCCCTCATTGTGCTCGTAGGCGCTGCAGACCAGCCCCAGTCCAGTCCGCGAAAATTGCAGATCGTAAACACAAAGGTGCGTCCTCCATAATTTCTTGATTCCCCTGGAAAACGGGCGAACTCACACCTAGACCGTATCAAGCGCCAATCCATGATTTGCGAACTTTTATTCCCCTCGTCCATCCTCGCCGTCAAGCTTAACCGAAAGTCGCTCGTCATCGTACTCGAGATGGAAATCTACATCTACGATATCTCCAATATGCGGCTGCTGCATGTTATCGAGACGACGCCAAATCCTGAAGGTTAGTCCGTATCCCCTATGGCGCCATACGCTAATAGCCAACCCATACAGCAATATGCGCTCTCTCTCCATCCGCGGATAGCTCCTATCTCGCGTATCCGTCGCCTGTGCCCTCACCTGCTACCTCGCTCGCAGTGGGGTCATCAGCACCCGGTGGGCCAGCAGCTGCTTCGACATCAGCTGTAGCCGCCTCGCAAAACCAGTCCGGCGATGTCCTTCTGTTCTCCACCCGATCACTGACCGTCGCCAACGTCATACAGGTACATAAAGCACCGCTTTCGTTCCTCTCCATCAACTCGACGGGCACGCTGCTCGCGACGTCGTCGGAGAAGGGCACGGTCATCCGTGTATGGAGCATCCCAGGCGCGGAGAAGCTGTATCAGTTCCGCCGGGGTACCCAAAGACGAAGATATATTTGATGAATTTTAATCTTGTGAGCACGCTGCTTGCCGTGAGCTCTGCGCATGATACGGTGCATATATTCAAGTTGGGAGGGCGGCGGCTGCGGCTGCGGCAGCTGCGGCGAGCAGTAGCAAGTCTAGTGTGTCAAGTACGATGGATGGTCCTGCGAGCCCACCAGAATCTGTCGATGGTGGAAATCAAGATCTTGTTGGCGGGTATGAGGCATTCATCGAGAAGAAGAAAGGGAGCAGTGTTTCGTACGTCTTCTGAATTATTTTCTAGCGCTCACTCTAATGAGTACTCTGCATTCAACAGATCGAGCCTACGGAGAAAGTCGATGCAAATGACGAAAAGCCTCACGCATTCAATGGGGGGATATTTACCCAACACACTGACGGAGATGTGGGAGCCTTCACGCGACTTCGCCTTTCTGCGTTTGGCCAGATCCGGCGCGTCGTCAGACCAACATGCGCAAAATCCAGCGCCACCGCAACGAGCCCCTGTAGCCTCTAGCACTCATGGCAAGTATCCGGGACCCTCTGGGAATAAAGCGTCAAAACATCAGAGCCGGGAACGCAGCGTAGAATAATAAGCAAAATCAATAAAATTTAGTTCTACAGTACATGACATAAAAATGATGTTAAATCTATCATAAATGATTCTGTGAACGTAGGTAGTAGCCTCCTCAAAAGACGGTAGGCTGAGATTGTAGCCTTCCGTAGCGGACCCAAGGATTCTGCCCCCAATCGGCGCCTGTCCATATTTGGATTTGAGTGGGAGAAATCTTTCGCGATTCAGGCGGATTTCCACCTTAAGGTTGGATCGTGATCGCAATAATCCCCACCCAATGGCCTTCCGAAGTGCTGCCAAGGGTGAGGTATGTGTAAAGAGCAGAGGAGAAGAAACCTATTGCGATGTAGCCGAGAATTATTCCATGCCCAAGTCGGTACCAAGGAGCATCTTTGGCGCGATACTGATGAATCGAAGATATGGAATTTAGCAGGCGTATAGATGTAGTAACAGAACAGACAAAAAGAGCTGCGTACTGCATTGGAGGTCACTGCGCCATTCAGGTTTCCAAAACCAATAACAATTGCAACTGTAACCGCACGCTTGTAAGAGCCCTCAATATTACATGCGGTCCACGAAGCGGAGTTCGCTATACGAAAGTCAGTGTTGGTGGGCTACGTTGGCGAATTGAACATACCAGCGACGGGGTAAATAGCTCTGATTGTTGTGAGCTAGAGGTCAGCAAAGCTCAGTTCCTGATAGGCTACCGTCACTCACGAAGCTGTGAGATACACCGCGAAGTAGGATAGAGGTGGGGACCGCGAGATAAGCAATATTATGTATCCCACTAGCCCTATAGCCATGAAAAAACTTTGAAGAAACGATAGTCAGTAGGACGTAGTCATCAAACTTTGTGCAGTACCAGTTGATATATCCTCTCGAATTTGTTCTATCGGCTAGTACACCAATGGCGCATGTCAAGGAGCATGCCCAAGCGTACACCGGTACCGAGAGAAGGTTAGCTACAGTGGCATCAAAACCTAGGAGGATTTATCATTTTGATTCTACTCGATATGGTGGATAAAGACTTACCGAGCTAGTTCAATAGTCAGTACACGCGAAGAAAACAACGAGATAGCACGCTTACTTGGTGAATGATCGAAGGTGTAAATAAGGAAACGGCGTATAGAGGACCGTCGCTGATGATGCGGAAATGGTTGAATTGCACCTGTGTTAAAGGACACGAAAATAGGATACTCACAAGCCCATAAATATCCCCACTGTCAAGGAGTGAGTACCACCTTTCTTAGCGCAGAGTGGACAGGGCTACTCACAGCCTACATATGTATGCCAATCTGTAAAACTTTGCCAGATATGTTTCACGTCGAACTTTTCTCCAGCAGCGCTCTGTTTGCTGTCATCTTGAAGTCGGTGGATAATAAAAGTTCCTAAGATAGATTTGACGTATGCGCAGTGGGATTCGATGGGTCAATCTCACGTTCGGCTTCCGTCAGGAACTTGGCTGAGGTCGGAAAGTCCTGGATTACCCAGAACGAGGCGATAGAGATAACGATGGTACCTAATCCTTCCAGGATGAAGATCCATTGCCAACCTTTGCTAGTAATCAGAATCCACGGCCTCTGATATGAACAGGACTGTACCTGCTTTCCCACCAATTCCATCCATCTTGGATATCGCAGCGGCAAGTAATCCACCTAGAGCCACGATATCGATTAGTATTCTGTTAGCAAATGAGCAACGAGATACTCACTGAAAGCACCAGCAACCGTGGCACCGGAGAAGAATATTGCAATGCGTGTACCCATTTCGGAGCGCTTGTACCAGCTATTGATTCCGTCGAAGTTGGATATGTGATTCCAGAAGGTGTGTGTCCTTACCTCGAAATATAGAAAATCACACCAGCGTACAACCCACCTTCGGTCAGACCTAGTAGAAACCGTACAGCTTTCGGCGTTCGATTAGTTTGTATAACTTCATGGAACCAAATGGGTTACGTACTGATTAATCCTCCGTAATCTTTTATTACTCCATGGCAAGTCTAAGTTAGGGAGCATGTTGGTTCAGAGACGAAGCCTCATTGGAACAAATGCCTTGAGTGTTAACATACCATGACAATACCCCACGCTAACATTATGGAGGATAGATATATAGATGGGCGGAGTCCTCGTAGAAACACATTGCTAATTGGCTAAGGTTCGAAATTATCAATAATGAGATGGGTGTTGTAGCCATGATCCCCCGTTTCACTTACCTCAATGAATGCATAAGAGAAAAAGAACACTGTCAACCCGATGAGGTACTGTTTATCTGTGATTTGAAGATCGCCCTCTAAGTTGTACAACTGAAAATTGGGATGAGTTTGAGGATTTCCAAATTGACTCCACTTTAAAACCGACCTTGGCATTCCCTATGCTGCCTCTGTCCATAAAGCTCAGCAAGTAAAGCAGTGACATCCATGGAACGATATAGATATCAAGTTTCCGAATGAGCTTCTTCTCGTCCACGCCGAAACTACTAGGACTTGTTTCGTCGTTCTGGGTGTCTTCGATTTCTGTCACGAGTTCCTGCTTCTCGTCGTCTCTCTTTGAGGTTTTGGAGATTGATTCAGTCTTCGCCATCATATGGGGAGTAGACTTATGTGAATGCACATCGTCCAAGGTAAGATTGATTCATATAGGTGGTGGAAGAAGTCTGCGTCTGCCACTTCGGTTTCCACACCACTCTCAAAAATAGAGGAAGAGGAAGATCCTAGAATAGAGTCTGGGAGAACGATTCTCTTTCTATTGGAGCTCAAATATGAAGAGACGCCTATACTAACCTTGTGAGAATTAGATGTTAATATACATGCTTCACGTTGATGAAAAGGTCATGGGATAATCAGTCACCAGTCGGAGGATGTATGGCGTTTGCGGATACGCACATTGCCTCAGGCAAGGTTCCTTTGTACATGTCTGCATTCTCATTCCGGAGGTCTGAGACACAAGAAGTGTGTATTTACGGAGGGCCGTTGGAAGGTACGAAAGCTAGCCGTCGATGTCATGTTGAGTTTGAGATTGGAGCACGAACAGGAAAATCATCAGAGGAGTAGATTTTAAACTATGCCACGTTACTGTTATGGACGAGTTTGGGATTTCAATTGTTTCTAGCTTGGCATTTGGTTGGCATCTCACCAAGATCAAGAAGTTCCCTGTGAGATCTCGAGTTCGGAGTGGGTGAGGTACGTGGTAGCAGATGTTGGTTGGAGGCTGGTTGGAAGCATGTTAGAAACAACCACAAAATGACGTTCTGCCAATTCAAACGAACAACGAAGTGCGTGCATATAGTTAAGTGTACGAAAACATGGTCAGAATATTGTAAATTGTACTTAGGTTAGCTATTTGAACCATGTCGCTTTGATGAGATCAGAAGCTCTCTCTGCAACTGCATACACGGGCGCTTGTGTGTGTCCACAAATTATGAAAGGCTAGAATCGAGTGGAAAGCATGAGCCTACGGCGGAACTAACATACAGCTGGAATTAAACTTACAAAGACTGAGGCGTCTATAATACGAAGACCCGAAGCTCCTTTTACTAAGAGATCTGGGTTGACTACGCCATAACTTGCACCGCTGGCTGACATGGCGGCGGTTCCTACACCATGCGCTGCAGAAAACGACGTAGCACGGATAAATTCATCCAGATCTTCATTCGAGGTCGATTTAATCGGAGGAGAAACCTGCTCAACAGTATAATTACTCCATATCGGCGCCTTGAAAAATTCTTGACCTAGTTTGATTGCTTCTCTCATTGCAGGAAGATCAAATTCCGACGAATAAAATCCAAGGTCAATCAAAGGCTTTCCAAGAGGATCTATCGGGTTGAGAGTAACAGAGCCGCCTAGATTATTATATTTAGCTCGAGTGGGTAGGCAATTTAGTGAGGTCTTGCCTGACGTACGCGATGCTGGGGTCACAATGATTATGCCCATCCCAATGAAATGTCCGGTAGATCGCGATGCGAATAGTCCAGCGCCAGTCTAGATATTGTCGCAGAATTCGTGAGTTAGGTATAAAATTTTCCTCCGAATAAAAAATGCAACGGACGCTAGGAACGAGTTCAATGTGAGGAGTGTTCGGGCCTGCTGACGGATCGCCAATGTGTCTCAACGCAGGAGAATCGGAGGGAAGGCGCGACCAAGCAATAAAAGTTGAGCCACCGTTCACGTATGGTCCAGTTCGTGTTTTGAACCACTGAGAGAGTGCTTCGGCTTGGAGGGTGGCGTTATTATGTAGGCTAGTTACAATGTTTTGGGAAGTGTGAGTTGAAATGGCGGGCGGGCAATGCAGTAAAAACATACTTGTCCAATGTGTCGTTCGAGCTCACAGAGAATGAAATGGAGGTGAAGGGTTGGTCTGTAAAATTTTTACCTACGCTTGGGAGGTCCAAGACGGTCTGGATGCCAATTTTTCCCAGCTCTTGACGGCCACCAATTCCGGAGTTCATCAAAATTTGTGGGGTGTTGATAGGTCCAGCAGCGAGTAATAGCTCCTTTCTTGCGGCTATTTTCTTCATTTGAATATCTTAAATGAACAAGTGAATTTCTGCAGAAGATGCACCGATAATAGAATGCATACCGTCTACTTCTACGGCGTTGAATAAAAGACTCTTGTTCGATGATGGGTGTATTCGCACAACTTTAGTGTTGAGCAGTACATGTAAGTTATTCCGTGAAGTAAATTTAGAAGCCAGATAAGCCGTTGCAGAGCTACTCCTTGTCCCATTTCCGATGGTACCTTGATAATAGCCTAGTATAATTCTCCTGAGTAGCACGTATTGACAGTAATATTTTAACGAAATACCTAGACCTAGCGGCCTTCCTGCGTTCACGTCCAATAAAAAGGGGAACTGTTCCGAAAGTTGTTTTGACACTGTCAATACCATATTATCTGCTGGCTGAGGATCTCCCGGAAGACTAGTCAACAATAACCCGTCTGCCCCGTGCACGGATGGGTCAAATTGTCCTTGGATGTTATGGCGGTCAGCTGGAGGACTCCATCTCTCGCTCTTAATCAATAGGAGGGGTTATCTTATACGATGATTAATGCTTGGGATACATACATTCTTACCTTCAAAATATAAGGAAGTAAGCTCTTCCACGACCACCCAGAGTCACCGGTAACTTCCGCCCAGCGATCATAATCATCTGAGGAGCCTCGAGTATAAAACATCGCATCTAGAGTAATAATTCAGCACCCCATTTTTCATCGAATGAGTTCATTATCAATTGATCGTACTATGAGAACTGCTGCCACCAAGAATGCGTCCCCGGGGATAATCTATACTTCGGTTGTTCATCCCGATTCCTGGCAGCGTGGTATAGTTCCAATCGAACGTTGTCTTCTCTAGAGATGTCGCAAGCGCGGGTACCATTGAATTGAGGACGCCTTCGTTTCTGTAAGAATTGATTTCGTATCAGCATCATCATCAGTTTCATAAAGAAGATAAATACGTTGGACCAGCTTCGATGACTAAGACATGGAACAGTGAGTTTTCTGTCAGTCTGTTAGCAACAACAGCTCCTGCAGTTCCCCCTGCAAGCCACAATTAGTTGATGCGTTGGAACGACCCGGTTCAAAAAGCAAAGACAAACCTCCTATAACGATGAAGTCGAAGACAGTAGTTGGCAATTCGTGAACGTGTTGATACATTACGGCCGAGACGTGTTGAAAACATGAAGCGACAAGCAGAAGATCAAAAAAAACCTTGGCCATTTTGTATCTCCTACAGGGGTTCCTAAGAAGACGTTCGTATGCTGTCCAATTTATAGGGTTAGCGAGAATGAGAATCGGACCGTTCCTGGCAGCGCTCAATGACCCATCTATGTCGATTGTTAGAGCATCCACAGTTGGCGTCGTATTGAGTTCTAATGTTAGGCAATGGAGAGGCAAGCCCCGGGAGAAAGCGGGGTCCCTGTTGCCTGTTGCAGCACAGTTCACTTCTATGTCCCACAATCCAGGAATACCTATCAGAACATACGGAAATTGCCTGTCAAATCATAGGGTCAGCTGGACCAATGAAGCCGGATGGCAGAAGCTGAAAAATAGGAGAGACAGAAGGAAAAGAATTCTGGTCGCAATGTTTGGGGGTTCTTTGCCAGAAAACCTTTGTTAATACAATCTACAAATCAAAAATACAATTTAGTTGACCACAGGGTAATATCTTTCCCCAAAGATTCCCTCTTCCATTGCCTTGATTTCTGTTCGGTCATATCGTGGACGATTAGACACTGACAGAAAACATGTATGATAAGAACTCACGAAGGGCGATATGTTTCGAATGGAATCGACAGAGCGCAAGATTGCCTACAAGATAGCGTGTGGTTCAGCTCTACGAGTCTTAAAGAGTTAATGGAAATAGTACACGTACCAAACATGTACCACAGTCCCTGAAGACCAGTATCACGCCATGCAGCATTTATTTCACCTTCCTCGTTAAGGCCACCAATGGGCTTCAATTTGTTCACCACATTTTCACCACATAGACGTTTGAAATTCTCGACCGGTCGGCCAAGTCTATTACCAAAAGTAAGCATACACAAACGAGAGCAGCGTTGTGTTACTGACCCAGTGGCGAAGAGAATAACATCTGCATCAAGAGTTGTCCCGTTCTTGAATACGAGCCCAGTCTCGGTGAAAGACTCGATCTCGCTGTCGCTTTTCAGCTTGATCTTCTTGTCCGCGATGAGTTTACTTCCTCCGGTATCTACATACAATATCTCATATAAAGCGAACGGAAGAGCTCTTGGAACGCACCAAGGTAATACCCGCCAGCCTTATTCCAGGCCAACAATCCAAACCCAGACCCCTTTATCCCCAGATTCGTTCTGAATCCAACTTCGTGCAGAGAGTCAAGTAGATCTCTATGACAGAAAGAGTGATGGTGAGCACGCGTAGTCAAATTGAAATCCAGGAGACATACTTATCAAGATCGGCAACATGACTGACTAGCCTCCTATTGAGTGCTATAGCCATATAATGTGGGAAAGACGCATTAAATTTATCGGCGTCCTCTACAGATGGACCGCCCTCGCAATATGATCCTGTGAATTCCATGTTTGGTAGAATCAGAATCCAACGACTAATAACGCGCAGAGGCGGACCTTTGAATAGGACGTCCCAGCCGTTCTTGGTAGACATAATATAAGTTGAACCGCGTTGGAACATCGTAACATCTGAGATGTGATGTCATGAATACGACATACTCGAAGACGCATAAGAGCAATGAGCGTACCGATTCCGTTCTGATAATAATCAACAGCAATGTCATGGGCTACGGATTGGACATATGGTCAATTGACTGCTAGTGAGTGATCGAGGAGAAGGATCCAACCTGAAGTGCATGCGCCAACGACGACAATCTTCTTCCCAACATGATCTACAGCGCGTTTATGCTGTGTAGAATGAAGCACTTCTCCCTTGAATTTCTCCTGCACACGACACCGTTAGAAAAGATCCCGAAATGAATGCTGAAATGCGCACCCTTCCAGGGATTTCAGGAATATTAGGCACCCCACTTCCAACACCCGTACAAAATACGACATGGTTCACTACGAAGTTTCGGACGGACCCATCACCACGAGCGACCAAGACATGCCACTTTTTCGTCTCCTCGTCTTGGTCGACTTTGGTGACCGAGGATGAGGTCCAGACGTTAAGTTCGAGCGAATCAGCGTAAAATTCAAGCCAGTTAGCTAGCTATGGAGATGCGAGAAAGACGAATGATATGTGAGGAAGTTTGTGATGTCAAAGGTAGAGACGTACCTTCATCGCCGGCGTATACGCAGGCCACGTCGTTGGGAAACTGTTGCGACTTAGTTTGAGATTACTACCGATTTTCTATAGACTTCGCTCACGGAATATAAGGCATGTGGTCGTACCCTCAAGAACATAATCAGTTAACACCGACATCTATTTGAATGGAGATCTTACAAACGGGATCATGCAAGCACAACGCTTCATAACGATGCCTCCAATTGTCTCCTATCCTCTCATTCCGTTCGATCAGCAACGATGTAATACCCAGGTATTTCAGACGAGCTGCGATTTCGAGCCCGCTTTGCCCAGCGCCAATGACAAGAACCTTGGGATCCTCGTCAACGAACTCAACCTCGCGCTTCCTCTGTGACGCCCATTTCCCGTGGTTTGGCTGGTGGTCCCTCAGCGGGCCTGTCTTCTCCGGGAATGCGGTCAGGCTTTCCAAGTTTGTATACACAACATGGGCCTTCCAATCGCCATTTGCGGTCGGTACAAGACGCGCGATCGCCGTCGCCTGTCCAACGTCGGTCGCGAAGTCGAACACCAGACTGATCCACGCCAAATCGGGGAAAGGGAGCTGAAGCTGAGTGTATCCCTCCTTCAGCTTAAAATCATGCAGCTTGGCCAAGGCGAGTCGGTCTGTGAGAAAGGTTCGGATAGCTTGGCCTTGGAAGGTGTGGAATTCCCAAGTGACGGCCAACATATCGCGCCAAAAGCCATCTGAAAGAATGAGCGCGGCGACAGCAGCGACGTCGGCGTTGGTGGCGGCAGTAGAGAAAGCTTTGAACCAGTCCGCAGCAACGCGCGTCGCATCAAGGTCGGGAGCAAGCGATGCGCCAAGCCGATCAAGTGTGGGGAGCGGATAATCGGGGATATCGACCATTTATAATGCGGGGTAGCGGGGTAACAGGGGTAAATCCAAAATCGACGGTGGCACTCGAAGATGTCGGTCCAGGGAAAAGGATGGGGAATTCGATACTCGAGAGTGTTGTTTTATACCTATAGAGATTCACGATAACGTGCAGGCTGAAAACCGGCTTCGCTTACACAAACCTCCGTGTCTTTACATCCCTGGATGTCTTATGAATGTACAGAAGTCATCCCGCCGTAGTCACATGGATTCTGGAGTTACAGGCGCACTGCGCCTGACCTCTTGTTAGGCTTATAATTTATGACGCAGCCGAATAGCTGAGAAACAGGATAAGGGTTTAAGTTCGTGTAAATGTTACCGAGGGAGTGCAGATTTGTGCTAGTCGAAGGCGATAGTCTAACGTTAGCTGTTAGACGTCTTCATTGACTATAAATACATCGTTTGAAACATCTAGGTAACCGGACTGCAAGTTATACCCAGTCCATGCCGGGCTTGAAGTAATTAGATTACGCGTAAATTCCCCTACCGAAAGCAGACATATATTGAAGAGGGCGACCTCGTAAGGAGTTTCAGACCAAGCTTCGAGCTCTTTGAGACATAATTAATAAAGAGGGAAAGATACCAGCATCAAACAAGAGCGAGGACTGAGGAGATGCTATAAGTCCCCGAACCTTGATTTATAATGCTTGCTGACTGGTATTGGCAACAGATCTCAGAGCCAATATCCCTACTGCCGGATTGCTACGTCTGTTATCTATCATCTTCCTCGGCCTGCAGTCAGCTTTGTCAATCGACATAAGGAAGCTTATGATAGCAGATTCGTAACAGGGATTCAGGCGTTCTGGGAATGCGATGCTCCTTTTCTTCTGCGGCATAGAACGAGTAGTCACAGCTTCAAACTCTCTCATAACATGCACGTCCAAAATCCCAACATTGATTCATATGAAGGACAGAGACACAACGACGCAGGCTACCAAATAAAAGAGCTGCAGGCAAAGGCATAAGGAATGAAGGTAAGAGGCAGTACCAAAAGCAAACACGTCACAAATCTTGAAAAACTGCTTAGTGCTCGCAATGAATTTTTAGGATCAATTTTGATCAACTTGGGATGTACATGATTGGGAAGGTAGCGATGTAGACAAGACTGTATATTTGGGTATGGGTAGTTGTGAGTGTGAATGTGAGTGTAGGTTCATATTGTACATTGTATACGAGAACAGGCGGACGGAGGAGCCAGAATCAAAACGAAAACCGTGCAACCGTCGATATAGTAGATGACACATGGAAAAAAGAAGGAATAGATAACGCAAGGCAAAACAGGTGGTGTCAAAACATCACAAATGACCAAAGAAGCCTTGAGATACAAGAGATCCGAGGCAAAGCGTCAAAAAATACAACATGTCAGATGAAAATAGAGTTCTTTATGAAATGCCCTCTAAGCAGCCCTAAACATTCGCAATAGCACAAGATATAGCTGGAGGACATACATCTGTAGGAATTGCGGTAGGAGGGCAGGAGAGACCAAAGCCAGTAGGGGCGGAGCGGCTACAGCGAGCACTTTGTTGGGCGAGCGATGGTCAACACCAGCCCCGTCCACAGGCCCTTCGGTCGGCGAATCCCTGGAGTTGTCAGAAGATAGGCCTGACACAATGGAGGTGGTAGAGCCACAGGCCGTTGATGGTATCGATAAGGACGGCAAAGCAGGATCATCGACGAGAAAATTAGAAAGCGGATTGAGAACGAAAGCAGCATCGTGAGAGTGAGAAATCTGATTAGAGGTAGAGGGTTGGCATGAATCATGATGAATACGAGGAAAGTCTTGACTAGCGCCGACAACTAGTCATAACATTTCGCCCCAAGACGACTCCGAAAGCGACGAGGACGATACTACCGATCTTGGAACGGGAGGGATGTTCTCGTCATCGCTCTCTGCAACTTCACCGCCTTGAGTCTCTTCATCGTCGACGGAATCTTTCTTCGTCTCTACATCATCTTTAGATGAGTCTTCGCTTTCCTTGGTTTCCTCGTCCTCCCCGTCTTTCTTGCCACTATCTTTCTCCTTGCTCTCCTTTTTCTTCTTCTTCTCCTCATCCTCTTTATCCCTGAGCTGCTGGCGCATCTTCTCTAGCTCGTCCTCCTTTTCTTTCTCAGCTAACAGAGCCTTCACCCGTTCAAGCTCCTGGTCTTTCTTGTCCTGGGCCTTCTTGGCTTTGTCTTTCTCCTGTGCTTCCTTCTTCCGCTTTTCACGCTAGAAATTATATAAAGAATCAGCGCCAGGGTAAATGACAGATAGAAGGATACATACCTGGGCCTTCTCACGAACTTCCCTTGCCTCTTTCTCACGTTTCAGGCGCTCGCGCATCTCGCGCTCACTCTTCACCCATGCCTCAACACCATTCGCAGCAGCCTCGGGTTGCGCCTTGTGCTTCAGTAGGTCTGCGAGTAAACGTGCGTTAGGAATATTATCTTCAGCCCACACAATGGAGTACTCACATCCTTGCAGGCCAGCTACGCTGAACTCGTCGTCGGGAAGCCCATCTGCGAACTTTTTAGCCAATGCGGCCAGTGTCTTCTTATCCAAGAGCTTGACCTTGGTAAGGGAAGGGTCCGGGGGAGGAGGGAGATATGCAGTGTTCGTAGCACCGAACTGATCCTTGTCCACTGGGGCGTCCCCACCCACAGGTGAAATGGGAGATCCAGACATCGTGCGCGGCAGAGGTGGGGATGTAGCGCCATTCGAGGACGTTGACGTGGGAGAAGCAGCTGCGGACAGCAAAGAGGTCGCCGAGGATGCTATGCTGGTCGAGAGAGACCATAGTGAAGGTGGGGAGAGTGTATTACTGGTTTGTGTGTCGGCCTTTGTCCGGGACTGGGGTTCCGCAGCAGCTGACGACGGTACGTACGTCCGTACTGTCCCATCGCGATCTTGAACTTGTAAGTTCGCATCGATATCGAGACCTTCGAAGTCGGCCTCCGAGATGACTTCTTCCTCCTCTTCGCAAGGGAAGAAATTGCGGAACAATGCCTCCGCCTGCCATTTACTCGCGTTCTTGAACTCTACCCACACGTCCATTCGGCCCGGGCGAGACAGAGCTGGATCTAGCCTCTCTAAATGGTTCGTAGTCCTATATGCATATAAAGTTATGAAAGTAAGCGCTTTGGTTTGATTGGGACGATAAGCAAACACTAACGCGAATAACAGTCTACCCTCCGACGCCGCAACGCCGTCCAACGCATTCAACAGCCCACTTAAGCTGAGGGTGTTCATATCTGATAAGCCATCGCTTCTACCATAACGTCTCCGACGACTGCCTCCAAGGCCGCCGAATGACGGGAATGCGTTCGTGTCAAGGCCAAGTCCCATGTTTTGGTTATCGCCGGGGCCGCCTGAATCGTTCTCCATGGAATCGTCCTCCCGATTGGTGCTCCTTACAAACGCCGCATCGAGATCCTCCAGTAGCAATACACATCGTGCGGGGACCCGCCCCATGAGTGCTGTGAGTGTGTTGTCCGATATCCACGACGCCGAGAGCGATACAACGTAGATATCGAGTTGGAGCTGTCCGGCTAAAGCATGGATGAGCGAAGACTTTCCGGATCCAGGGACACCGTGTAGCAGGTATCCGCGGCGAAATGGGATACCGCGGTCTGCGTACCACTGAAATAAAGGTGAGCTTGGGCTTGAGGGCGGTATCTTAAATCTAAGGCTTACTTTTTCACTTTTCAGAAAGTCTCGAGCGTCGTCAAGAAGCATCTCCTTGACACCGGGGTTGAGGACAATACTTTGCATCGGGCGCTTGTGCCGCGAGTCGGTCCAACGCCACGACCCATGGGCATCGGCGAAATAAATTTGGATTCGGTGCACAGCCTCAGCCTCGTATTCCTTCTTGGCTTGCAGGACTAGTTGCTTCAGGATGGCATTCGAGCGAGCAACCACACTGTAATCGCAAGTAAGAATTATGTCGTTTGAGAGCTGCATGCACCAACCTGATCGACAACATCTCAGATCCTGTTTCTTGCTTCCTCCCCCGGCGAACACGGAGCCAGTGCCCACGGTAGAAAATGGTGTGCGTTGTGTCGTACGTCGGTTGGAACACGACGCGTGTCTTGGGTCTTCCTTCACTATCTGGATCGTGGGCCAAGCCGCTCGACTCGGCGACCTCCCACTGGTCCCAGTCAGCGTCCTCTGCAGAATAATGCGACGAGGTTGCGCCACCGGGACCCGCTGTCCGTGTCGTTGTTTCGAATTCACGAGATCGTTGCCATTCGGGCCTGCGAGAAAGCCAAAGCATAAGCCAGTCATATGGGAAGTCTTCTTCGCTGAAGTGGGCTGTCAGAAAGAACGCTGTGGAACAAGACACATCGTCAGCTCGTGAAGATGGGATGGGCAATCGGTATCAGTGGGACGAAACTAAATCCGAGCATAGGGGTCATTATGACTCGAAGCGGCCTTCGACGAAAACGTCGAAGGACTGGGCGGGAAAGTCAATGAGACTCACAGTTTACAAAGTGATTCCTGCAGAGCAATGTGTGAGTACTTGAACGACGAATATCATGGTGTGCAGGCACTTACCAAGCAGAGCTCGATACTCGTCTTGCTGTCTCTACAGTACCTCCAAGCACGACGAGCTTCATACCATCAACGACTGACGAGCCACCTGCTCCGCCAACAAGAGGTTGAATCAGTGATTTGAGGACATCCATATCAGAAGAGGATGTGGTGGTAGTCTCAAAGCAAGAGGAGTTGACAGGGAGCTTGTATTTAGTTCACAGATACTGTGAGAAGATATAGAGATACGTGTGACTGGCGCCTTGTCGAGTATGATGACTATGACTGCGGCACCGAGTGCGGCGCTGTACTGCACTACCGTATTTCAATATGGGCGAAAGATAGAGGGCTGTGGACGCAGGCTGTACGAGTGCACAGCGAAAGATGGGAGTCAGAACGCGTCAGCGTGAAGACAATGATTCGGAATCCCACCGAATCCCCGCTCAGTCTGCCTCGAGGCCATCAGGGAACCCTCCTTTTATTGCTTCCGTCTTTTACGGCCCGAATCACTTGCTCACGCCACATAGATGTGCGATTGCTCGCTATCTTAGCGCCGTAAGGCAGTAAATATTTTTTCTTGTCCCATGTTGTCCTTACAACGTAGAAAACAAACTGGATTCAGGAATTGGTACCCCAAAAAAAGGAACATAGCTCACCTTGTAGCATATGGAAACGCGACTACTTATCAGCGCGGTATGCAGAAAACATTCATTCACAATGACGCATTGTTAACAACGCAGCACCCTGTAGTTGGGTCTACACAGTTCCCATATATGGGGTCAGTGAGGATGCAGATGGGTAAAAAAAATCTTGCAGGTATGGTCTCCTGGCTGCGCTTCGCATGCAGAGATACAGAAGGCCAACTCGTGTTGGGGAGAAAGGAAGAAGGATTGACAATTTTCGACGATTGATTTTGAATTTTGATCAATGATTATAGCGCTGACACGTGACTTACAGTTTTGCGTGCAAATTTCAATTGGTAACCTCAAACCTGACTTCTTTCATTTGAATTTTGTCGTCTACACAGAATCTCTTCGAGCAATCGGACTGATATTTTGTTTCCTCAAATACGCTCTCACTGACGGCCAGTTCTGCAATATTCAGTTCTGATCCAAGAAAACCACCGTGTGTGAGACACTGCTAGCCCACTCAGCAGCCCCAGTCCCGTGCCATCCCCAAAGTCCTAGCGTGAAAAAAATGAGGCTGTCACCATTAAACTATGATACTAATGAATTAAAAAACTGAATAAGGTACCGGAGCACCTGGCATTGGGATTGTCACAGGTAAGCTTTTTGAGGCACACACGGTCGAGTGATTGCGCAACCTGCAAACATTTGTATCAGACAACGATGCAGAATAATACTCCCTCATTGAAGAAAAAATAGTGGAGGTCACCTCTACGCCGTCACTCGCCTATGACTCCGTTACAGCTGCTTGAGCCACGGCGATTAGAGCAAGCGGACAAGTTCATTTGAATGTAAATGACAGTCTACTTGATTTAAGATATGAGCATTGGATGAGCATTATCTAAATGGGAAAGGCCATCTTTATAGATTTTCTCAATGGTTTATACTGGGCGCCATGTACACTCCCCGCATTCAAAGCTGCATCAGAAAAACTGCAGATGCTTGTCTCTGTATCAGATTTCCGAAGCTGGGAATACTGTGGCTTATCAGTTCTGGCAAAGAATAATTGCCATGTAAGGAAATGCACATGCGCTGCAAGGTATAGTAAGCTTAGCCTTCATTGCGAGGAAGAGCGGCTCGAGAATACTAAGCTACTAAGCCTCACAACGTTAGGGTACAATCATTAACCGATGGAGGGATGGAGAAGGCTTCGAGCATAATTCTTCGCCTTATCCTGAGTCCATACCACAGCCATACCAAATTATTTCTATCATTTCAGTCGGGCTCAAGATAAAATATTGTGGAATTAATTAATTTACCTCCCTTGTCCTTCGAGTACCCATCACATTTCTATCGATTTCTGCATCGAAGTTACGTAGTTCTCAAAACGAAAACTTGTGGGTGGCCAAATTTGAGCCAAATAATCAACAAATAATGCTTCAACGGAGGATCGATGATCGGCGATTGCCGAAGTCATGTTCTTTCTCGTGAAATACGGTTTCTTGCTGCTTTTCCCCGTTTCTTATCTCTTATACCGCCGATTTCCCTCCTTTGGGCTCACTACAAGTCGTGTTTCAACCGTACCTCCCCCTGCAGAAACAGAACCGAAGAAACCGCTCAAGAGCATCATGCAAGCAGCTCGCGAAGACCTCGCACCTCCCAAGGATGACCCTATCACGACAGAAGAGCTGAAGCAGTTCGATGGCTCAGACCCATCAAAGCCTATCTACGTTGCAATTAAAGGTAGCTAATCTGTCTGATGAGTGGGCAGCTTTTGTGATAATGGAGGACAGGCACTGTTTTCGACGTCTCAAGCAAATCCGAAGTATATGGGCCTGGGAAGTCCTACAGTATCTTCGCAGGGAAGGATGGTTCCCGAGGGCTGGGGATGTCGAGTTTGAAACCAGAGGATGCAGTTGCAGACTACAGTATTCTCGACGAGAAAGATTTAAAGGTTCTTAATGACTGGCATGCTTTCTTTTCGTGAGTGCCGCCAACCTCCCTAGTTGGCTCTCGCTGACACAGGCTGTGTGTGGTTCAACAGGAAACGGTACAACATCGTTGGCAAGGTCAGCGACGGACCTTCCGTGAACCCCTAGTCTTTTGTTGCTGTCCAATTCTCCGCCCTCTTATCTTTATCTGCTATGTCGAACGAAAGAAACAGTAATTAGGATCTATACCACCGCCCTCATCAACACGATGCGCTTTCTACAATTTCCCAGCCTTGATATAATATCAGACCTGTCCTGGTGAAGTGGTGCAGAATCTTGCTCTGTTCCCAATGGCAGCATTCAACGATGTCATTATACCAAGCATGGAATGTGCTGCAGCAGAAAATGAATCAAAATCACATAAAATTAGCCACCGAATGTCTCTACTCTCTTCCAGGAACTTGGGGAACAGGTCTCTATTCAAAGCATGACAATGGTCCTAGTACCAGTAGAACTGCGCATAGCAGTCTTATAATGCGGTTAAATCCATAAAACCAAGTTTTATGCCAAAGACAGCTTCGGTGGACTATTACTATCCTTATGAGTCGATATTCAAAGTTCTCAAGACTCATTCGCACTCCGCAGCATTAAACTTGGGAACTCGAATGGTATCATCAAAAACCACAAGTCTCACCTCACATCCCCTGGGAGGCTTATGTACTGATAGGAACTCTGAAAAACGAATGAAATCAGATAGCCCGGGTATCAGGTACATGTATCAGTCGAGCAAGCCCAGGACGACACAAATCACGACGACCATCCCCCACCCTATCTCAGTAACACGGCGAGTTCCTGAGGTTATGGGTATCACAGGCAACGTCACAGTTTGTGTAACCAGCGAAGTGCTGCTCGCGGTCGTGGGCAATGAACTTCCGGGGGCACCGACCGGCCCACTGCTTAACGTCGGGTTTACGGTCGTTCCACCGGAGCTAGAATTTGTAGATGTTGACGAAACCGTGGGGCTGGGAGAAGGGGTCGGCGTGGGTGAGGCTTGGGAGGTGGTAATCTGGGATGTACTCGAAGACTGGGAGGAGGGCAAATTTGATGATGTCTCCGTGGATGAAGATGTCGTCTGTGTGCTTGTGGGAGTTGTCGTGTTTGTGGGGGTCGTTCGGGAAGTGGTAAATGTGAATACTTTGGAGAACCATCCGATAGTACCGTGTTGGTAGAGTGAGAAGCAAAAAAGGTTTTATGATGGGAAAGAGACAATGGAGCTTGAGATAATTGAACCTAATGGCGAAAGAATCTACTCACACGCGCAAAATTCATCCAGAACCCCATGTACCGTGCTTATATCTTCGATAGGGCACTCACTTGCCGCACACTGTTTCGTCGCATCTATGAACGAATGGGTACTGCACAAGCACGTCATGTCTGAATCCCGCCTTCGAACAAAACATACGTAAATTTGAAGTCCGGACTTATGAGAAGGCATCGACATACAAAGAGCATCCGAGCGCGGTAGCGGCAGTCTGTGCGCAATTTACAGCGCATGCCGGGAGGTCGTCTAGAGCTCCTCCTCCTTGAGCCACCGTTTGACCGATGTTATCAGTCCATAGCAGGGAATACAAAATCAGGGTGCCGTAGAACGAGCTTGAAAATGCTGACAACCGTGAAGTACGTGGCATAGTTGGTCTCTGTGAGTAAGGGCAAAGACGGCTACACCAACGTCTGAGGTGGCAAAAAGAAGATGTCGAAAGAGATAAAAATGGAAGCTGTAAAATTGACATACCTCCTGATGGTTTTCCCATCCTGTGTTCGAAAAAAAGATGCGCAAGTTCGCGGAAGATCTTCTTTATGTTAGAGAAATCTCGAGAAGTAATAAAATCCATCGGAGACCTTACTGACGAGCTTGGTTGTCAAATCTATAGAACGACTTACAGCCTATTCGGAATTCACCACGGTGGTCGTAGAAAGTCATGCAGTATTTTTAACTTTAGCAACTAAATTTAACATATACACACGCACCGTCTGAGCGCCTATTATGGACTTTCGAGAGCTTTGCCTAAGGTTTGAACGTAGCTAGTATTATGTTCTAATTCTACAGAGCAACGGTTTACTTAACATGAATCTCCAAGGAGGTAAGGAAGAACCATCTGACTCTATTCTGATTCCACGCTCCTTCACATTTTCTGCATCAGTGACAAGTATTGTCCAGAAACTGATAATGTAGTCATCAATATCCAAAGGACCTATTTTATGCTGGTTCTTTACACCAGCTGTTGGAATTCAGCTTGTAGGAGGTAGGTAAAATATGCCTGAATCTTGAAACGTACGGCAATGAAACGTCAACAACTTCAGTAATATCGTGGGGTAGACTCTTCAGCCTGAGGCGCGATAATCGGAATACCCATTGACTGGCATGAGAAGAGATTAGAAAAATTGTGGCATATACATGACTCATGTAGCTTTCCATAGAAAAAGCTGGTTCTTGGCGAAGAGGGAACATGCGACGCTTTGCTCGCCCAAGCGAAGTCCGCTTCCTATTTATAGTACCACGACGGACCTATCTGATAACCGTGGATTTTGCTCGATTGAGAAGGGCTTCGGGAAGTCGTGGAGTTATGTGTCTAAGCATATTATGTCGTCACAGTACCTGCATGTAAGTATCGTTGTAAAAATTCCAATTAGAATGACTTGGACATTGCTTCACCTTCGTCATTTTTTCCTAGAATTTTCTTAGACTTAACCAAGCATAGTACTAATCTGTGATCCAACTCCGAATTCCCGCCTACATTTACTCTCATATGTACTCAGATATATATATTCAGCAGTCTGTGAGAATCCAATCCACGGTTCCTATTTGATTAGATATTTTCTTTGAATGTTCTAAATATACCCCTAACCATAATCGATGATGGTATGAAAAGTCATGTCTTTGACCTGTCCAAGCAGAGCGTCAGATGGCGTACTCAAATTAGGCTGTTCGTTGCTCTAACCATTTTTACTGTATTATCTACATGGTCTATGGTTGGCTGAAATCGCAATTAGGTTCCCCCTCTGTATGCCTCTTTCTTCCTCAAATAAGTGACAAAGAATTCCAATTAGGACAATAATAGACGAGGACACAATCCATATTTAGCGCAATTAAATATGAAGAAACTAAATAAAGAAAGTTGTGAGAAGAGCCTTCAATATTCAATGACCACTTGAAAGTTTGCCAAAGAGAGCCGGTAACCCGTTACACCCATTGAAATCTTCACGTAACTCGTCGAGCGTGGCGTTATGTTCGGACAGCGCCGTCTCTTCTCGCAGCGCTTGTGAACGATGATAACTCGGCAGGACGGTCAGCAGAACAAATCTTGCCAAGGTGTGTTTCTTACTCCTTCAATTCATAATCTTGCACAGAATTCTCTGTACCTAACGTGTCCTAAGGTGATTTGTCGAACCAACGCTTTCTATGAGAAATATCTCTACCCAGATAAATATTCCAGGAACACAAGAAATTGTATAAATACAGAGGAAGAGCTCCCTAATTCTTCAGTATTCGACCCGCCTCAACTCGTCTACTACTTCACCGCCTCTACGCACAGACATCTACACCAATGGCTTTCTCTCTCAGCAAAATCAATGCTCTCATCGTTGCTTGCTTCGTTGCGGTGACCTCCGTCAGCGGGGCCCCTCAAACCACCACCCCGCCACCCAGCACGGCTATCACCTGCACTACAATTGCGTCTGGACTGCTTTCCGGAACCAACGGAGGTAAGCTTTGACCTCATCTATCTCATTAACTCGCCTCGTTATTAACTGCTCACTGAAGAATCTGTCGGTTGGGTATTCGATGGCATTGATGATCTCATCTTTGACACCAGAACCACTGGTACCCTTAGCGTCGAGTTCCAGGCCTGCACACCGAACCCTGGAGGCTTTGCCAACATTGCCGGCGGTCAGATCAGTGGTATACTCGTTTCTACTTGATATACTGGCATAAAGACCGACCAATTGGTTTTACAGGCCATGTCTTTATCCCAAGCCTTAACCAGTGCCTTGGTGTCGCCGATGAAGTCTTCCTTGAGATTGGCAAGGTAGATTGCTCGGAAGTCAACGACGACAATCAGTGGATCCAATCTTGGGTGTTCAACAACGGCGCTATTACTTGGGTTAGTGTGTTGCCATTTAGAAATCGATATTTACTAACCTATGTTTACTCTTAAAGAGCGGACACACTACCGCTGACGGAAGCGTCATCGAAGGTGGCGATTGCGGAACAGACGGCATCGGTCAATACGGATACGAAGCAGTAAAGAAACCTCTTGGTGAGCCCAACGCTGGAGGCCAAGAAGTTAAATGCATCAGCTCCAAGACCTCCGACAGGGCCTTCCCATTCAAGCTCATCTGAATTGATACTCGCACGTATCCAACTGTGTAGACGATATTCCGCATTGAAAGTTTCGAAAAAGTGCTGTCGAAAAAGTGCTGTTCTCATAAATATTTCTATTAGCCTTGTAAGTTCTCGAGAAGAATATATGTTGTACGCAAGTCGTACTGAGATTCCTTTCCGCAATGGGATGCGATGGTTGTGGCAAACAAGTTGATCTGTTCTTGGACATTGGGATCCCATGTAAATCTTAGCGAACTTTACCAGATGTTTCCAGTCCGTATCGTAGAACAGTCGGTACAAGTAGAGAATCTGGTATCTTATGAGCACGGGTTCAGTCAAATTCAAAGTAAAGAATACGATTACCGTCCGAGCGTTCGAGTGGCGAGCACTGTCGTAGATAATCGTGTCTTATTATTCAGTTTTCTGCAGCCGTTGACGAGAAGTTTTACATCCGGAGATACCCTGAGTATTCAGATGGCTGTCTTTTCAATGCGTTCCGGCGAAGTTCCAGGAGAGGAAGGACTTGTAAGGATTTTAAGACCAAAGAGAAGAGGAAGGAAAGTGAAGACGATTCAATGACATGACCGTGACGGCTGAGTGTTGCGTCGTGGGAAAATAACTAAGAACTCTGTCCAAGGTTCCTCCAGATCTCTGTAATCTTTTCCTCAATATCCTGTATGTCAAAGACTAGCTTAGTATATCTGGATCTCAAATATTGCCCAGAATGTATACCATAAGTGAGTTTTCAAAGGCGACATTCGCGTCTGCTGTCAATGTCATCTGACTCATCAATTTCTGTGTTTCTCGTCCAGCGTATACGAGACTCAAGAGGCTCACACTTTTTCATTTCAGTAGAAATCGGCGCGCTATATCACCTTCGAATCCAGCTTGGAGCTGGAAGCTTGAAGGTTGAAGTCTCGAACTTCGAACTTCTCTCTGCCCAATCGCGTGATCGCACACAATTATGACAATGTCTCGATGAGAAAGACTCACTAATAGAGAACAGGAGATGTAAGCTTCCCTTCTGTCCATTCACACCCACTATGTCTGTACCAAACGACGCTGACTTCTCTTCAGTGCCAATCCTCGACTATTCACTTGTCAATTCTCCAGAAACGAAACCATTATTCCTCTCACAACTCCGCAATGCGCTCATCAACGTCGGCTTTCTTTATCTATCAAACCACCCTGTATCTCAGACCGACATAGACTTACTGGTAGGGTATATCCCGAAGCTTTTCGCTCTTCCGCAGGAGGCAAAAGAAGCGATTCAAATGGCCAATTCGGAACACTTCCTTGGATATTCGAGGCTTGGGGCAGAGCTTACGAAAGGCGCAGTGGATCAGAGGGAGCAGTTCGATTTCGCAACAAGACATATATCGCGGTGGAAAGAAGGAGATCCGGAGCACTATAGGCTATGGGGGCCTTGCCAGGTAAGACGTCGTTTGGATCGCGGAGCTTCTTGTACTGATTGATTTGGAATATTAGTGGCCAGATGAGAAGTTAATCCCAGGCTTTAGAGAAGTCATGGAGCGCTACCTTGAACAAGTTGAAGACTTGGGATACAACTTCACTTCATTGGTGTCAGAAGCCTTTGGGCTCGGCCCAGACGGACTCTCGTTGTTCTTCGATGCGCCGGAGCTGATGCAGCATCGATCAAAAATTGTCCAATATCCTGTTGTTCAAGGACCCCACGATCAAGGAGTAGGCCCACATTATGATGCTGGATTTTTAACATTCGTACGCCGATCAGCGTCCTCGTCTTTCTATTCACAGAAGCTAAAATCCTTGAATTTCGACGTAGCTTTTGCAAGCTTCATCCCATCGCGGTCTCCAAGTACAGAATCTCGCGGGAAAGTGGATAGATGCTCCCCCCGTTCCTGGAACATTCGTGATCAATCTCGGAAAAGGTATTCTCTTTTTTACCGATCCAGAATTTCACACTGAACTTACATCTCCCAAAGCTCTCGAATTTGTGACGGGAGGCGTAGCGCGGGCAACATCTCATCGTGTTCTCTCCCCAAAAGGCGCTACCCCTCGATACTCCGTCCCCTTCTTCCAAAACATAAGTCTTGATACCCGGCTGACTGACCACATCCTCACTTGTACGTTCAACCATGTATCGAGGCGCGTATTTACATGTTTATTGAGTTTTTATAACACAGTTCCTCCTGAGATTCTCGCTATTCGCGACGCGCGAGGAAAGGTGGCTGCCACAGATTGTACGCCCAATTTACTATCCCTGACGTTGCAGTTATAGATATTGACCTTTTCTTCAGCTGTGAACTTCACTGAATTCGACCGCGAGCCCTCAGGCAAAGTGAATCTCATCGGGCGCGTAAAGTGCGTATTTCCTCTTCTTCAACTTGCCTGCTGAAGGTCTAATGTTACTCACTACTCTTTTTCCACTCGTTTAGGAGCCACCCGGACGTAGCTGAGCGACATTATCCAGAGCTTTTCAAGCAGATTTTTCCCACTGGATTTTCAGGAACGGGAAGCGTGTATTAGAAGCAGTGCGTCATGTCTTCAGAGCTGGGGTGTATGTGTAGAATATAAATGGATGTAAAGATATGTACATGTATGTAAATTGTAAATTATGAAACATACAATTATCCTCGAAGTCATTATTGAGGGTCAATGGACGACCCTCGAGTCTCGGATGACCCCCAAGACGGCAGCATGATTTTTTGAGCTCCGACAGTAGTTACTTTAGGCTTGATCATGAACTTGATCGATCAGCTACCGGAGAAAGACTTGTTTGTCTTCACTACCCTTGATTTATTCAGGTCATTCATGTCATTGGTAGTAGGGTATTGAATAAGACATTGTACGTGGAACGATAGAGGCAAGAAAGATAGATCCAGTCTTGTGAAAATGATGCTGTGGATATGTAGATGCGTATGTATATGTATTAAGAAAAGCACTTATCGTGTATGGTCAAATGCCGGAAGTTCAGATCAGGAGCGATAGCAATACCAGAGGAAACGGGTTCTATGGATGGGCCAATGTTGTCGTGTCGATAGTGCGGATTAGGTAGTTGAAAGCAAGATGTGATGTGATCGGGCGATGCGGTGGAAATAATAGATTAACAAGGTAGCACGTTATGGAGCGCGGCGTGAATTAAAGTCGAGAGAGAAAGGGAGGAGTCGTCTCCATATTTTTAGTCGGTCTTCCATCCTAACGCATCCCAGCGTATGCAACAGTGGCAAAGGTGCTTCCTAAGGTGCGTTTCTCCGGCGATGCTGGACGAGATTTGGAGTGTACATCAGCCCAAGGCGATGGCTCGTCAAATTCAAGACTTCCTCGTGTTGGCACACTCGCACTCCGCATCATACCCACAGCTGTCAAGCTCGCAGCGTTAGAAGTGCCTGGCAAGGGTGGAGGGCCTTGGAAACGTGGTGTGGGCTGAGATTCTTCGTCCAAATCACCAGCAGGAGGAGACAGAAGAGTGAGTGACTGCGGCCGACTCGATGAGGTGCGTTCTTCAGGGAAAAACGAGCCTCCAGGTGAAGGTGAAGGTGGAAGTGGGGGGTACAGACTGAATTCGACTGAACTTGGGCGAGACTTGATGCCGATCTCAGAGGACGAACGTGAGTGAGAGGGACGCTCTGGCTGCGGCGAATAAATCCGCAGTTCTGTGTTTTCTCCTTCAACAACCATGAGAGCGCTTCGCAAAGCTTCTTTTTCCTCCTTCAACTCCTTGAGCTCTTCTTCAGCTTCAGCTCGCTTCTTTCGCTCAGTGGCTACCATTTTATTAGCCTGTCAGGAAATGTTAGTCCGATAATAAGTAAAAATAGCCAATGTTCACACCTCCTCGAACAGTGCTTGTGAGAGCGACTCGAGTTCCTCCTCGAGTGCCTTTTTCTGGTCGGAAATAGACTTGCGTGCTGCGCGTTCCTTCTCTAGCTCCGCCGTCAGCTCATCGAGCTCCTTGTACCTCAACGATGGTAACGATGGGGATGTCAAGTGATGAGTTTGAGGCGACCCGTTGACAGACTCTGGCCGACTCGGAGGACGCGATGCGGTAGTGGGTGTCGCACTGCTGAAACGGAACCTGAAGAATCGGTTGTCCTGTGCCGCAGAAGGAGGAGGGGATTCAGTCGGATATTCCGCTGACTGTGATCGTTCGAGTGAGGCCCGAGGCTCAGCGCCAGTTTCGCGGCCACTGGTGCGCCGCCAGCCAACATCCTTAGCCTGCCCCGATGTGTCCCGCTTCAAAGCATCTTCTAGCATCTCGTTGTTCGCAATCACTAGCTGCAGATTCGACTTCGCGACGTTCAGTTGCACCTCAAGATCAGCCTGGGTTTTGTAGGCCTCGCTCAGCATAGATGACTGTGTCTTGATCAGCTATCAATAGAGCTGCCGTACCCGCGACGACGTACAAGTTCAGATACGCGGTTTATGACCATGCTCAGAGCATATCGCAGGTCATCCTCCTGTCCATCTGAGTGTACCCTGCGCGCATCATGCAGCTCCTCTTCGATCTTCAGAAATAGCGGGTTCGAGGCTGACCGTTGCTGGGTAGCGTTAAGATTAAGGCTATCTGACCTCCTCGGAATCCCATTTGGAGTCGTCGATAGCTTAGAGGGGAAATGGAGCATGATATGCAGATAATGTCGTCGTCGCGAAACAACAACCCTTCCTTCAGGGAAAGTCACGGTGTGACACACCATGCGCGTGATTCCGTGACTTTTGTAGCCAATTGCAGTACATCTAAAATTGAATAAATTACTGTGGCACCTCTCAATGGCAGCCCGAAATAAATGCAGGAATCCGTTTTTGTTTAGGTCGGATACTGTGCCTAAAAATCTGAACTCAGATACAAAATAACCCAAAACACAGCCGAAAAAGATTTTGCATTTTTAGTGTTATACGGTATTTTGAGTCTCTTTCATGTCACTTCTACATACGGTTTCCAACATTCCTTCATACAAGGTTGCGGGAACACCTCAATATGGATTCACACAATTCAAAGTCTAAGGATTTGAAGCCTACAGGAGAACTTGATAACGAACCGAACATCGTATCTGAAAACTCTTATGAAGCGCTGTCAAAGGCGCTGCAGGATTTTGTTGTACAAGCAGTAGAC